>JASPKZ010002626.1:0-10973 GCA_030220185.1 Diploptera punctata
ACAAATAGTTAAAAAATCTCGAAAATTCAAAAACTACAAAAATACCATCTGCTTGGCTGGGTCGGGATTTATTAATGCAAGAACATCGGGCTCTAAATACATTATTTCAAAATACAGTTTTCCAAGGCAATAGTCTTGGTGTTTTTTTTCTCAAAAAAAAGGCCCAAAATATCGAATTTCAAAAAACTGCAAAATACAATCTAAGGCTGTGGCCGGGATTTATAATGCCAAATTTCCTTCCTAAATCCGATATTTCAATGCAGTTTTCCATGGCTATATTCTCGGATGTTTTTCCAATTTTTTTTCAAAAAATGTCAAAATGTTCGAAATTTTAGGAACTACAAAAATATATTCTAGAGTGTGTGTCCGGGTTTTATAATGCAAGAAATCCGGCCTAAATCCATTATTTTAAAATAGAGTTTTCCAAAGCTACAGTCTTGGTGGTTTTCCAAAAAATTTCAAAATTTTTCGATATTCCAAAAGCTGCAGAAATACTATCTGGAGTGTATGTTTGGGATTTATAATGCAAAAAGCCGGTCTAAATCCATTATTTCAAAATACAGTTTTCCGTGGCTATAATCTCGGTGCTTTTCCAAAAAAAAAATGTGAAAATTTTCGAAATTTCAAAAACTGCAGAAATACTATCTAGATGGCGTGTCCGGGATTAATAATGAAAAAAATCCGATCAAAATCCATTATTTCAAAATACAGTATTCAAGGGCTTTTAGACTTGGTGTTGTTCCACAAAATGTGAAAATGTTCGAAATTTCAAAAAGTGCAAAAACACTATCTAGAGTGTTTCCGGGATTTATTATGCAAAAAATCCGGTCTAAATGCATTATTTCAAAATACAGTTTTCCAAGTCTTAGTGTTTTACTAAAAAATGTCAAAAATTTGGGAATTTTAAAAACTGCGAAAATACTATCTAGAGGGTGTGTCCGGCATTTATAATGCAAAAAATCCGGACTAAACCAATTTCAAGATACAGTTTTCCAAAGCTATAGTTATCGTGTTTTTCCAAAAAATGTCAATAATTTCGAAATTTCAAAAACTGCAAAAAATACTATCTGGAGGGTGTGTCCGGAATTTATAATGCAGAAAATCCGGTATAAATCCATTATTTCTAAATGCAGTTTTCCAAGGCTTTTAGTCTTGGTGTTGTTCCAAAAAATGTGAAAATGTTCGAAATTTCAAAAAGTGCAAAAACACTACCTAGAGGGTGTGTCCGGGATTTATAATGCAAAAAATCTGATCTAAATCCATTATTTCAAAATAGAGTTTTCCAAGGCAATAGATTTGGTGTTTTTAAAAAATTGTCAAAATGTTCCAAATTTCAAGAAATGCTAGAATACTATCTACAGTCTGTGTCCGGGATTTATAAAGCAAAATATCCGGTCTAAATCCATTATTTTAAAATACAGTTTTGCAAGGCTATTTTCTTGGTGTTTTTCCAAAAAGGATCAAAATTTTTGAATTTCAAGAACTGAAAAAATACTGTCTAGAGGGTGTGGCCGGGATCTATAATGCAAAAATCCGGTGTAAATCCATTATTTCAAAACACAGTTTTCCATGGCTCGAGTTTTGGTGTTTTTCCAAAAAATGGACATTGTTCGAAATTTCGAATACTGCAAAAATTCTATATAGAGGTTGTGTCCGGGGCTCATAATGCAAAAAATTCGTTCTAAATCCATTGTTTCAAAATACAGTTTCTCCAAAAAAAAGTCAAAATTTTCCAACTTTGAAAACTGCAAAAATACCATCCGTGATTTATAATGCAAACATTTCGGTCTCAATCCATTATTTTAAGATAGAGTTTTCCAAGGCTATTTTCTTGGTGTTTCTCCAAGAAATGTAAAAAATTTAGAAAGTTAAAAAACTGCAAAAATACTATCTAGAGGATGTGAGCGGGATTTATAATGCAAGAAATCCTGTATAAATCCATTATTTCAAAATACAGTTTTCGAGTGCTGTTGTCTTGGTGATCTTCCAAAAAATGTCAAAATTCTCGAAATTTCAAAAACTGTAAAAATACAATCTAGAGGGTGTGTCTGGAATTTATAATGCAAAAAAATCCTGTCTAAATCCAATATTTCGAAATACAGTTTTCCTATCCTATATTCTCGGAGTTTCTCCAAAAAATGTCAAAATTTCAAAAACTGTAAAAATACTATCTGGAGGGTGTGTCCGGGATTTATAATGAAAAATATCTGTTCTAAATCAATTATTTCAAAATACTATTTTTCCAAGGCTTTAGTCTTGGTGTTTTTCCAAAAAATGTGAAAATTTTCGAAATTTCAAAAACTGCAAAACTACTATCTAGAGGGTGTGGCCGGGATTTATAATGCAAAAAATCCTGTCTAAATCAAATTATTGAAAATGCAGTTTTCCATGGCTATATACTCGGAGTTTTTCCGAAAAATGTCAAAAGATTCGAAATTTCAGGAACTACAAAAATAGATTCTAGAGTGTGTGACCGTGATTAATAATACATGAAATCCGGCATAAATCCATTATTTCAAAATACAGTTTTCCAAGTCTATAGACTTAGTTTTCAAAAAAATATCAAAATTTTCGAAATTTCAAAAAACTGCATAAATACGATCTAGATGGAGTGTCCGGGATTTATAATGAAAAAAATCCGGTCTAAATCCATTATTTCGAAACACTGTTTTCTATGGCTGAAATCTTGGTGCTTTTCCAAAAAAATGTGAAAATTTTCGAAGTTTCAAAAACTGCAGATATACTATCTAGAGGGTGTGTCCGGGATTTATAATGCAAAAAATCCGGTCTAAATCCATTATTTCAATATACAGTTTTCCAAGGGTTTTAGTTTTCGTGTTTTTCCAAAAAATGTGAAAATGTTCGAAAGTTCAAAAAGTGCAAAAACGCTACCTAGAGGGTGTGTCCGGTATTTATAATGTAAAAAACCCGGTCTAAATCTATTATTTCAAAGTACAGTTTACCTAGGCATCTCGAGGTTGTGTCCGGGATTTATAATGCAAAAAATCCGGTCTAAACCCATTATTTCAAAATACAGTTTTCCAATGCTTTTAGTCTTGGTGTTCCAAAAAATGTGAAAATGTTCGAAATTTCAAAAAGTGCAAAATCACTATCTAGAGGGTGTGTCCAGGATTTATAATGCAAAAAATGCGGTCTAAATCCATTATTTCAAAATACAGTTTTCCAATGCTGTAGTCTAGGTGTTTTTCCAAAAGTCTCGGAGTTTTTCCAAAAATTGTTAAAATCTTCGAAATTTCATGAACTGCAAAAATATTATCTAGAGGGTGTGCCCGGGCTTTAAAATGCAAGAAATCCGGCCAAAATCCATTATTACAAAATACAGTTTTCCAAGGCTATAGACTTGGTGTTTTTCCAAATAATGTCAAAATTTTTAAAAACTGCAAAAATATTATCTAGAGGGTGTGTCTGGGATTTATAATGCAAAAAATCCGGTCTAAATCCATTATTTCAAAATACAGTTTTCGAATGCTGTAGTCTAGGTGTTTTTCCAAAAAATTTGAAAATTTTCGAAATTTCAAAAACTGCAAAAATACCATCTAGAGGTTGTGTACGGGATTTATACTGCAAAAAATTCGGTCTACATCCATTATTTCAAAATACAAATCTCCAAGGCTATAGTCTTGGTTTTTTTTTTAAAGTATGAATATGTTCTAAATTTCAAAAACTTGAAAAATTACTATGTAGAGGGTGTTTCCGTGATGTATAATGCAAAAAATTCGGTCTAAATCCCATATTTCAAAATTCAGTTGTCCTAGATTATAGTCTCGGTGTTTTTCCAAAAAATGTCAAAATGTTCGAAGTTTCAGGAACTGAAAAAATGTTATATAGAGTGTGTGTCCTGGATTTATAAAGCTAACAATCTGTTCTAAATCATTTTTTTCAAAGTACAGTTTTCCAAGGCTTTAGTCTTGGTGTTTTTCCAAAAAATGTCAAAATTTTCGAAATTTCAAAAACTGCAAAAATATTACTTAAAGGGTGACTCCGGGATTTATAATCCAAAAAACCCGGTCTAAATCCATTATTTCAAAATAGAGTTTTCCAAGGCTATAGGCTTGGTGTTTTTCCAATAAAATGTCGAAATTTCAAAAACTGCAAAAATATTATCTACAGCTGCGTCAGTGATTTATAATGTAAAAAATCCGGTCTAAATCCATTACTTCAAAATACAGTTTTCAAAGGCTATAGCCTTGGTGTTTTTAAAAAAATGACAAAATGTTCGAAATTTCGAGAACTGCAGAAATACTACCTAGTGGGCGTGTCCGGCATTTATAATGCAAAAAATCCGGTCTATATCCATTACTTCACAATACAGTTTTCCAAAGCTATAAACTTAGTGTTTTTCCAAAAAAAGTCGAAATTTTCGAAATTTCAAAAACTGCAAAAATACAATCTAGAGGCTGTGTCCGGGATTTATAATGCAAAAAATTCGGCCTAAATCAATTATTTCAAAATAAAGTTTTCCAAGGCTATAGTCATGATGTTTTTCCGAAACATGTGAAAATGCTGGAAATTTCAAAAACTGCAAAAATACTATCTATAGGGTGTGTGCGGGATTTATAATGCAGAAAATCCGGTCTAAATTCATTATTTCAAAATACAGTTTTCCAAGGCTATAGTCTTGGTGTTTTTCCAAAAAAAAAGCCAAAATATTCGAAATTTCAAAAACTGCAAAAATACTATCTAGAGAGTGTGGCCGGGATTTATAATTCAAAATTTCCTGCCTAAATCCAATATTTCAAAATGCAGTTTTCCATGGCTATATACTCGGAGTTTTTCCAAAAAATGTCAAAATGTTCGATATTTCAGGAACTTCAAAAATATATTCTAGAGGGTGTGTCCGGGATTTATAATGCAAGAAATCCGGCCTAAATCTATTATTTCAAAATACAGTTTTCCAAAGCTAGAGTCTTGGTGGTTTTCCAAAAAAAATGCCAAAATGTTCGGAATTTCAAAAACTGCAAAAATACTATCTAGAGGGTATGGCCGGGATTTATAATGCAAAAAGTCCTGTCTAAATCCATTATTTCAAAAAACAGTTTTCGTGGCTATAATCTTGGTGCATTTCCAAAAAAAATGTGAAAATTTTCGAAATTTCAAAAACTGCAGAAATACTATCTTGATGGCGTGTCCGGGATTTATAATGAAAAAATCCGGTTTAAATCCATTATTTCAAAATACAGTTTTCCATGCTATAATCTTGGTGCTTTTCCAAAAAAATGTGAAAATTTTCGAAATTTCAAAGACTGCAGAATAACTATCTAGAGGGTGTGTCCGGGATTTATAATGCAAAAACCCCGGTCTAAATCCATTATTTCAAAGTACAGTTTACCCTAGGCTATAGTCTTGCTGTTTTTCCAAAAAATGTCAAAATTTTGGAAATTTTCAAAACTGCGAAAATAATAATAATAATTTGGTAAGAGGCACTCGAAAGAGCATTAAGTTATAAGTTTATGATTTGTCTTTTATGAGTTCGTTCAATGATCCTGTCCATATTCTGCATTGTTTGTAATGGTATCGCTCACACTTTTGGTCGCATATCTTGCATTCACACGAATCACTCGGTTGGTGGAGTTTTGTATTTTTGCACATTTTGTGATGATATCCGTGTGTTGCTAAACCTAAGATTCTGTGCCTTTGTGGTTGGTTACTTCCAGCCAACTCTCTGTTTACCATGGCATCTGAGGCGTAGAAATCTTCGTCGAACTCTTTTTCTCTCTGTTTCTTTTTTTCGATGACTTTCTTACATGGCTCCGTTTCTGGTAGTAGTATCCTTTGCCTCAGGTCCTCTAGGAAGAAGGTTTCTCTGGCTAGCATATAGGCCATTCTATTTGATGTGTATTTGCTTGCACTTAATGCCTTTTCGATGAATCTTGGTTTTACTTTTTCTAACCTCTCCAAATCGCTGGTCGATAGTTTCTCCCATATCAGTTCCGTAGGTGACGATCGGGGTGATCACTGATGCGAATAATTTCATGGCAGTGACTAACTTTAACGATGTTATGTCTTTGATACTGCACATAGCTCTTATAGCTGAAATACTATCTAGAAACTGTGTCAGGGATTTATAATGCAAAAAATTCGGTCTAAATCCATTTTTTCAAAATACAGATTTCCAAGGCTATAGTCTTGGTGTTTTTTTCAAAAAATGTCAAAATTTTGGAAGTTTTAAAAACTGCGAAAATACTCTCTAGAGGGTGTATACGGCATTTATAATGCAAAAAATCCGGTCTAAAACCATTATTTCAAAATACAGTTTTTCATGGATATAATCTTGGTGCTTTTCCAAAAAAATGTGAAAATTTTCGAAATTTAAAAAACTGCAGAAATACTATCTAGAGGGTGTGTAAGGAATTTATAATGCAAAAAACCCGGTCTAAATCCATTATTTCAAAGTACAGTTTACCTAGGCTATTGTCTTGCTGTTTTTCCAAAAAATGTCAAAATTTTGGAAATTTTAAAACTGCGAAAATACTATCTAGAGGCTGTGTCCGTGATTTATAATGCAAAAAATCTGCTCTAAATCATTTATTTCAAAATACAATTATTTCAAAATAGAGTTTTCCAAAGCTTTAGTCTCGGTGTTTTTCCAAAAAAATGTCAAAATGTTCGAAATTTCAGGAACTGAAAAAATGTTATCTAGAGTGTGTACCGGGATTTATAATGCTAAAAATCTGTTCTAAATCAATTATTTCAAAATACACTTTTCCAAGACTTTAGTCCTGGTGTTTTCCAAAAAAGTCAAAATGTTCGAAAGTCAAAAACTACAAAAATACTATCTAGAGGTGTGTCCGGGATTTATAAAGCAAAAAATCCGGTCTAAATCCATTATATCAAAATAGAGTTTTCCAAGTCTATAGGCTTGGCGTTTCTCCAATAAAATGACGAAATTTCAAAAACTGCAAAAATACTATCTAGATGGTGTGTCCGGGATTTATAATGTAAAAAATCCGGTATAAATCCATTATTTGAAAATACAGTTTTCCAAGGCAATTGCCTTGGTGTTTTTCGAAAAAATGTCAAAATGTTCGAAATTTCGAGAACTGCAGAAATACTATCTAGAGGGTGTGTCCGGGATTTATAATGAAAAAAATCCGGTCTATATCCATTATTTCACAATACAGTTTTTCAAAGCTATAATCTTTGTGCTTTTCCAAAAAAATGTGAAAATTTTGGAAATTTCAAAAACTGCAGAAATACTATCCAGATGGCGTGTCCGGCATTTATAATAAAAAAATCCTGTCTAAATCCATTATTTCAAAATACAGTATTCAAAGGCTTTTAGACTTGGTGTTGTTCCACATAATGTGAAAATGTTCGAAATTTCAAAAAGTGCAAAAACACTATCTAGAGTGTTTCCGGGATTTATAATGCAAAAAATCCGGTCTAAATGCATTATTTCAAAATACAGTTTACCAAGGCGTTCTTGGTGTTTTTCCAAAAAATGTCAAAATTTTGGAAATTTTAAAAACTGCGAAAATACTATCTAGAGGGTGTTTCCGGCATTTATAATGCAAAAATTTCGGTCTAAACCATTTTCGAGATACAGTTTTCCAACGCTATAGTCTTCGTGTTTTTACAAAAAATGTAACAAATTTCGAAATTTCAAAAACTGCAAAAATACTATCTCGAGGTTGTGTCCGGGATTTGAAATGCAAAAAATCCGGTCTACATTCATTATTTCAAAATACAGTATTCCAAGGCTTTTAGTATTGGTGTTGTTCCAAAAAATGTGAAAATGTTCGAAATTTCAAAAAGTGAAAAAACACTATCTAGAGGGTGTGTCCGGGATTTATAATGCAAAAAATTCGGTCTAAATCCAATATTTGAAATAAATTATTTCAAAAAACACTTTTCCAAGGCTTTAGTCCTGGTGTTTTTCCAAAAAAGTCAAAATGTTCGAAAGTCAAAAACTACAAAAATACTATCTAGAGGGTGTGTCCGGGATGTATAATGTAAAAAATCCGGTATAAATCCATTATTTGAAAATATAGTTTTCCAATGTTATAGTCTAGGTGTTTTTTCAAATATGTCAAAATATTCCAAATTTCAAAACTGCAAAAAATACTATCTAGAGGGCGTGTCCGGGATCCACAATGCAAAAAATCCGGCCTGAAACCAATATTTCAAAAACCAGTTTTTCTAGGCTATAGTCTTGGTATTTTCCAAAATTGTCAAAATTTTCGAAATTTCAAAAACCGCAAAAATACTATCTAGGCTGTGTGTCCGGGATGTATAAATAAAAAAATCAGGTCTAAACCCAATATTTCAAAATACAGTGTTCCAAGGCTATAGCCTTGGTGTTTTTCCAAAAACTATAAAATTTTTCGAAATTTCAAAAACTGCAAAAATACCAATTAGAGGTTGAGTCCGGGATTTATACATGCCCAAAAATCCAGTCTAAATCCAAAATTTCAAAATAGTGTTTTCCAAGGCTATAGTCAATGATGGTTTTCCAAAAAATTGTCAAAAATTTTCGAAATTTGAAAAACTCAAAAATACTATCTAGAGGGCGGGTCCGGATTTATAATGCAAAAATCCGTCCTAAATCCAAAATTTCAAAATGTATTTTCAATGGCTATAGTCTTGGTGTTTTCCAAAAAATGAGAAAAATGTTTCGAATTTCAAAAATTGCAAAAATACTCTTTGGAGGGTATGTCCGGGATTTATAATGCAAAAATCCGGTCTAAAACCAAATTTCAAAATAGTGTTTTCCAAGCTATAGTCTTGCTGGTTTTCCAAAAAAATGTCAAAATTTTCGAAATTTCAAAAACTGCAAAAATACTATCTAGAGGGTGTGTCCGGGATTTATAATGCAAAAAATCCGGTCTAAATCCAAAATTTTCAAATAGTATTTTTCCAAGGCTATAGTACTTGGTTGTTTTTCCAAGAAAATGTCAAAATGTTCGAAATATTCAAAAACTGCAAAAATACTATCTAGCGGTTGCGTCCTGGGATTTAGTAATAAGCAAAAAATCCGGTCTAAATCCAAAATTTCAAAATAGTGTTTTCCAAGGCTATAGTCTTGGTGGTTTTCCAAAAAATGTCAATATTTTCGAAATTTCAAAAACTGCAAAAATACGTTCTAGAGGGTGTGTCCGGGATTTATAATGCAAAAAATCCGTCTAGACAAAAATTTCAAAATATGCTTTCCAGGCTCAGTCAAGGTTTTTTCCCAAAAAATTGTCAAAATTTCGGAATTTCAGAAGCTGCAAAAATACTATCTAGAGGGTGTGTCCGGGATTTATAAATGCAAAAGTCCGGCCTAAATCCAAATTTCAAATAGTATTTTCCAAGTCTTGGTGGTTTCAAAAAATGTCAAAATTTTCGAAATTTCAAAACTGCAAAAATATCTATCAGAGGTGTGTCCGGGATGTATAATGCAAAAAATCCGGTTAAATCAAAATTCTCAATAGTCCTTTTCCTTCCTTCCAACGCTATAGTCTTGTTTTTCAAAAAAATGTCAAAATGTTCGAAATTTCAAAATCCGCAAAAATACTTATCTGGAGGGTGTTTCCGGGATTTCTAATACAAAAAAACCGGTCTAAATCCATTATTTCAAATATAGTGTGTTCCACGGCTATAGTCTTGATTTTCCAACAAATGTCAAAATTTTTGGGAATTTCTAAACTGCAAAAATACTATCTAGAGGTGGTCCCCGATTTATAATCAAAAAATCCGGTCATAAATCAAAAATTTCAAAATAGTGTTTTCCAAGGCTATGTCTTGGTGGTTTCCAAAAAATGTCAAAATTTTCGAAATTTCAAGAACTGCAAAAATACTATCTAGAGGGTGTGTCCGGATTTAATATTGCAAAAAATGCGGCATATATCCATTATTTCAAATTGTGTTTTCCAGGCTGTAGTCTGGTGTTTTCTAAGAAATGTAAAAAATTTCGAAATTTCAAAACTGCAAAAATACTATCGGAGGTGTGACCGGGATTTATAATGCAAAATGCGGTGAAATCCATACTTTCAAATAGTATTTCCCATTCTATAATCTTGGTGGTTTTCAAAAAATGCAAAATTTTTGAAAATTTCAAACCTGCAAAATTACTATTCTAGAGGGTTCTGTCCGGGATTTATAATGCAAAAATCGGTCTAAATCAAAAATTTCAAAATAGTATTTACCAAGGCTATGTAGTCTTGTTGTGCGTTTTTCCCAAAAAATGTCAAAATTTTCGAAATTTCAAAAATGCAAAAAATACTCTCTAGAGGGTGTGTCCGTGCATTTACACATGCAAAACAGATTCGGTCTAAATCAAAATTTGAAATATATTTTCCAAGGCTATAGTCCTTGCTGTTTTCCAAAAAATTCCAAATTTTCGAAATTCAAAAACTGGCAAAAATACTTCCGTAGAGGGTGTGTCCCCGATTATAATGCAAAAAATCCGGTATAAATTCAAAATTTCAAAGTTAGTGTTTTTCCAGGCATTGTCCTGGTTGTTTTCCAAAAAGAATGTGAAATTTGTTTCGGGAAATTTTCAAAAACTGCAAAAAACTATATGGAGGGTGGGCCCGGGATTTATAATGCAAAAAATCCGGTTAAATCCAAATTTCAAAATAGTGTTTGCCAAGGGTAATAGTCTTGTTTTCCAAAAATGTCAAAATTTTGGAAATTTTCTAAAACTGCAAAATACTATCTAGAGGGGGTTGTGTCCCCCGATTTTATGCAAAAAAATCCGGTGGTTAAATCCAAAATTTCAAAGTAGTGTTTTCCAAGGCATATCTTGGTTGTTTTCCAAAAAGTGTCAAAATTTTCGAAATTTCAAAACCTCTGCAAAAATATATCTAGAGGGTGGTGGTTCCGGGATTGGTGACTGAATGCAAAAACGACGCGGTTCTAAATCCAAATTTCAAAAATTGTGTTTTTCCAAGGCTATAGTCTTGGTGGTTTTTCCAAAATATGTCAAAATTTTTCGGAAATTTCAAAAACTTCAAAATTCTATCTAGAGG
>JASPKZ010002627.1:0-19908 GCA_030220185.1 Diploptera punctata
TCACTTAGAATAATAATAAAAAAATATATATATTGCCTATATCATCGTCTTCAAGGTTTAGACATAGTTGGTCTGTCCGATTCGAAGTTGCTCAAATCACTTCTTTATACCCTTAAATTGGCAAACGACATGACTGACTGTCCTGTTTTGTGGCAATGACTAGCATTGCCCAGTGTGCCGCTTTTTGGGAACCAGTTGAGGTCCCTTGGCGGCCAAACACCATTGTGTTTATTCAGTATGGGGTTTTGTTCCTTAGCCTTGCTGTCTCGCTGCTTATGTGTTCATTACCGTAGCAGGTATGGATGATATGAAACATGAGTTTCACTAGATTTGTCAGGAACACAAACCTTTCCATAGGTGTCGACAGACCATTCAGCAGAGGCTGAATGTTTTTATGGAAAAGTTGTTGTCCCTGATCCGTCATTGGTATAGCAGCCACAGACCCTGGCTGACATGGGACAGTGCCTTGTAGTAGGTTTAACTGTGATGCCAGAACTTTACCATAGAACTATATGAGACTGTAGGATTAACAGATTTTGATGTGAAAGTTCGAGGTTGGGACGCCGGAGTTGTTGGACTTTGGTTTGGTTTTCTTTTTTCATAAATTTCTTTTGCTTTCTTATAGGCTTCACAACCCCGGTAGGAAGCGGGATGTCCCTCTTCCCCACAGTTTGCGCACTTCAGCAGGCTCTTGTCCGTGAGTGCCCTCGGTTCTCAACCGGACACTCACGATGACTATGAGTACCAGCGCAAATTACGCAAGATGGGGTTAAGGAACACCCCATGAAAGTATGGTTAAACTTCTGGCATCTGAAGCACTGCTTCATGCCAGCTCTAGGTCTGTATGGTTCCACAGCCACCACTGGTCAAACAGAGGCGGTTTAAGTTATATATTTCCCTACCAGCATCATTGTTCTGAAGTTCCAGGATGTATAATGGTAAGGGGAGTATAAACTTCTCCTTCTTTTTTGGTGATTTGCTTCTATACCGATATTATTGGATATTCTAGTTCTTTAAGTTCTTTCCTTGACTTCATCAGCAGAGTGATGCTGGCAGGAAGCCTCTTTAGAACAGCCCTCAGAGGCAGATCTTTTTTGAGTTGAAATGTATAAAATTCTTTTCTTTGCATTTTTGAAGTACTCTTTGAGTAGATGAAAGTCTGCCTCCGAGGTAGCGTAGTATCTCAAAACCGTCCTGGGTTTTAACTACTTTCACGTCTTTTTCGAATTTTTCTTTTAATTCCCGATTCATCCTGAAAAGGTCACCATGTCCAATCACCGTTTATGGGTGGTGGGCGTGGTTCCCTTTTCGGCTGCGGCATTACTTGAGGTTCCCTGGACGGTTGGCTACTACGCCTGGTAGCTGCTGTAGTTTGCTTGTCCCGTGACGATCCAAGTTGAGGAGCCTGAGGGTCTACAGTGTCCATTGGTTCCGGTAATTCGGATAAAATTGAAAATTTATTTTGCACTGGCACAGTCGACGACTCCTCATTTTTGTCGTGATGTGACCTTAGTTGCCTTATTTGTGGTTGGTTTCACTTTATTTGAAACTGTATTCATGTTAACTTTTTGAATTATTTTGGGATGGTTTCTCTTTACTTGAAACTGTATTCATGTTAACTTTTGAATTATTTTGGGATGGTTTCTCTTTACTTGAAACTGTATTCATGTTGTCATTTGAACTATTTTGGGATGGTTTCCTCTTTCTCATGTGTTTTAATCTCTTTTTGGTTCAGGTACATATTCTGTATTCTTTTCCGCACCTTTGAAAAACAGGATACAGGAAGTTCCATAATTATTGTTTTCAATTCATGAAGCATTTTTTTCCAAATAATCTTTGTTAGATTTCATATTGAGCTTAATCTCCACTTAATCTTTTTAGGCAATCATGTGTAACATCACGAGCAAAATCGGACTGACCGAATCTGGGAACGCGCTTATGAAATTGATAACTATAACAATAGAACCACGCACCTCTCTAGCTACTTCTAGGAATTTTGATTCAGATGGAAATTTTTGATTATCTACGTATCTCTCAAATTTTTTGAGCGCAGTTTCCCAAAGTTCGTAGGGCCGTGGGCTCCTCATACTCAAGGTCCATAGCCTGCTCGGCACTCACGAATTTTAGTGAAGCAGTCATGGTAAGACTGTTCAGCACTAATTACTTATTACTACACTAGCACTTGGCTTGATTGAACTGAACTAAAAACACAATAACCAGCAGACAAGGCTTAACAAAGCACTCGCAGTTAATAGAGTTGCTTTGCAGGAACCAAACACCACTGTATAAACACAACACTGAAAAAATTTCACTGAAAAAACACTGAATACTCTTAAGTGAGTGTGGCCGCCAGGCCCCACCCGGAAAAAAGCGACATGCTGCACAACACTATTCATCCCAATTCACTATTTTCAGCCAGCAATCCGAAGAAAATAATAATTTCAATCTGCAACTTGGAGTAGAGAGAGGCAAAAGCCCGAGCAGTAGCGCTCAAGTCGCCAAGGTTGGCCACAGGTTTGTCCACCAGTTAGCGTTGGCTCGTCGGTGATCCTTACTACCAGTAACAAGAGCTGTCGTTAAAACCACCGGCCAACAGAAAGTTTGCGTACTCGGTGAATCTAGGATGCCTTGACTTGTCTTCACTGTTCCACTGCCAGTAAGCTGAATTTGACAAAACACAAATTTCTTCTCTTAGATATTTGAATGTAGCGGACCGCAGTGAAAACGGATTCTTGTATAACTGTTATTATTAGGTATATTGTATAATTATACACAGGTTAAGTGGTTTCTTTTTGTTTGTTTTCTTCCGATTTATTTAAAATATTAAATTAACTAAACCAACTGATGTATCTAAAAGGATACATTACGAATTTAAGGGTTGGTTCATCTACATTTCTCGTTCCCCTCGGATTATAATATAAAACATTTCTTGCCATCTTAGTGTTTGGCATTCGTAGCACATGGCCTCTCCAATTTATTCTATATTCTTTTATATTAATGCTGTGATTAGTTCTATGTTCAATACATTTCTAATAACAATACTTATTTTGTGATCTAATATTGTATTTCTAATTACAAAGCGGAGAAATTTCATGTATGAAACTTCGATTTGTCTTAATTGATCAGAGGTAAGTGCCCAACTTTCACATCCATATAATAAGAGTGTCAATGCAACTACTTTATATAATTTTAGCAGTGTTCCTCGTCTTGCTTGTATTTTAATGTTCACTGTATTGTACCTGAATTTATTAAATTTTATTTCAATGTCTTGTGATTTTCAATGTCCTAAAGAGTATTCCAAATAATTAAATGTATGTATTTTTTCTATAGTTTTTCCAATAATAACAATTTTAGCTGTAATAACGTTCGATATATATATATATATATAACTATTATAAGTCCAAGCACCACGCTGTTTGTCTCGGGAGGGTAGCGATCAGACTGCCTTTTCACACAGCGGGCCCACTAGGTTCGATTCCCGGTCGGGCCATGCTTCCTGTGGTGAGTCTTAGTGGCCCATGGTCCCCCCAAAATCATCCGGCCATCATTATCATCATCATCATCATTCTTCACCGGTGTGGAAAGCAACGGGAAGCTACCACACCTATAATTTCCTAGTAAAGCTGCAAAGCATGGCATGAAAATGCTATGATTGCAGTGAAAGACCTGCCCTCGGACAGAATTACTATGGATGGGATATATATTCTCTTCAAGGTTTAGGCGATTCGCCTGATCCGAATTCACAATGATTCCTTTTGGTTTATAATGCGATGCTATGTTGGCAATATTGTTTCTTCCATTCTCTGAATATGCTTCTTCCCAATTGGCTCCGTGTTGCTGAATTCTATAATTTATTGAATATATTTCTAATTCACTTTTCATTTCTTCAATTCTTATGTGGTACAATTTTGTGCATCCTTTGGCCCTTCTTAGAAAAGTCATTTCTGCACTTTGTATTCTATTCGAACTTCTGTTATTTGTTACCAAGGACTCACTACCGTATAAAAGTACTGGTACCGCCATTGTTTTGTAGAATTTCATTCTTGTATTCTTTCTTGCTATATGTTTTAGTGTTCTATGAATGGTGCCACACATTTGAAATTTTGTTTATTCATTCACAGTGTTCTGCCCAAGAGCAGGTCTTTCACTGCAAACTCAACATTCTCCACTCTTTCCTTAACTCAGCCTTCCTTTTTTGTATATTTTTGTATCTGATACAAACCATTTATTTTAATATCGTCTATCATCTGATGTCTTTTTCTGCCTCTAACTTTCTTTCCAATGACCATTCTTTCTAGGGCATCCGTCAGCAGGCAGTTCCTTCTTAGCCAGTGGTCAATCCAATTTATTTTCCTCTTCTTTATGAGTTCCAGAATTTATCTTCCTTCACCCACTCGTCTAGCATATCTTTATTTTTAATTTTGCATGTCCATTTTATATGTTCCATCCTTCTCCATATCCACATCCCAAAAGCTTCCAGTCGTTTTTCCTCATTCCGTCGTAATGTTCAAATCTCTGCATCCATAGAATGCTATACTCCACACAAAGCACTTCACTAGCCTCTTCCGTAATTATTTTGCCAAAGGTCCGCAGAAAATGCTTCTCTTCTTGTTAAAAACTTCTTTTGCTATTGCTATCCTCTATATTGCTTCTTGATTATATATATATACACACACACACACAGTGGAAATTAAAAATAGAATCACACAAACAAAACAAGCAATAAATGCTTTAAACTCTGTTTGGTGAAGCAAAAATATTACAAAAAATAGAAAATTACAAATATATCAAACCATAATTCAGAGCGTTTTAACATATGGTGCTGAAGTCTGGCAAATTCCTACCAGGGAAATGAAAATAATTTTAAGTACAGAAATGGATGTTTTAAGAAGATTAGCTGGAAAATCTAGAATGGATAGAATACGAAATAAAGAAATAAGGGAAATTATAGATGTACAAGAGGAGCCGGACATCATAGACATCATAGAAAAGAAAAGATTGCAGTGGTATGGTCATGTCAAACGAATGCTAGAGCAAAGATTGCCAAAAATTGTTATGGAATGGATCCCAATGGAAAGGAGAAAGAGAGGAAGACCGAAGAAAACTTGGATAGAAGGGGTAAAAGCAGCTATGAATATCAGAGGAATGGAGGAAGATCAATGGATGGATAGAGAGGAATGGCGTTTGGTTTCCGGAAGACGGCGGCAGCTGCCATGATACCGGATGATATATATATATATATATATATATATGTGTGGTGTGTGTGTGTGTGTGTGTGTGTGTGTGTGTAGAGAATGCGTCATTGAACCTGCGGGTTTAATAAGTCTAGAGGTAGTTACATTATGCAATAAAAATCATTACACAATATTAAGCATTTAAGTACGTAATCATAATTATTCAAAGATACAAATCATCTCGTTTTTGTAGTGATAAATATATAAGTTATAATATTTTCCTGGAAATATAAATCATTCAGGATGATTTAAATATTTTATTAGAAACCCCTACAGTTAAACACGATGAAAAACTTATTAATGTCTGTTATGGTTTACTAAACAACAAACATTCAAATAGACTAAAGAAAAAATGACTGGTGTTATTTTAAAAGAATCGGCTGTAATTTTATTTATGGCAAGTAATAAAATTAATAACGAATGAATTTGAGTCAAGTCATAAACAGAGCAGAATTGTAATGGAAAGCATATTTAATCACAAGAAACAACAATTATTGTGAGGGGCGTAACATTGCTTTCTGGTTTCTTGCACAACTTTATAGGCCTTTCTTAATGATACGTGTATATTATTATTCATTTCGAATCTTATAAAAAACTAAAGCAATTTTCAAGGCTTTAGAAATTACGCCTGAGGCAGTACTGCAGTTGTGAGATTTCTTACAACTCCAGTACTTACACAGTAGCTGAGGGGCAATGACAGTTACCATAGTAACAGGAACATTATCCACAGAAATTATTTACAGAAAATAATGTCGACTTTGTGACACTTTGGTAATTAACTTCAGAAGTATCAAACGTAATTTATTAAAATATTGTTATGGAGAATGACTAGTAAACACTTTTACAATATTTTCCTATATCATTCTTTCTTTTCACAATATTATCATAAATCGTCTCATACAGGGAGGCCCTCAATGTCATTGTGTGCAAAAAGCACGTGTGAGCCATAGTTTAAAATCCCTCTCCTGACAGGTCATAACACTGTAAGGTTCGGGTAGCGTATGGTATGTAAATTTTACGTGTAAGATGAGAGCCTAAACAATTTTAATGGAATGTAATAATTAGCTACTTTGTTTATAAATTTAGTAAAAAAAACCTTCCATTAAAAACAAGTTTCCACAACAACAATAATTATGTTTGTTTTTGCATTTAATTGTGTTGTAAACATTGATGAATAAATAAAAGTAACACATCATATTTAATTAATAGCTAATAAAAATAATGTCATGGATGAGGTTGAAAAGTGAAACACGTAGTTAAATTAGTTACACGTGATGACACAGTAATTAGTAAACCAATCATGATGAAATATGTTACTTTTAATTAAATATGGAAAATGATTTGCATTAATTATTATTTCCGTTCCAAGGACAAGAACCTATTACAGTTAAATTGTTATAAATGGAAAACATAGAAACAATGACTCAATTTAAATATTAGGATACTCTTTCAGATTCAGAAAATTACAAGGCGTCGAAATGAAATTGAATAGATTCAGAGACTTCTGTGGTACAATACAGCGAACGTTAAAATACAACGTAAGACGAGAAACACTGATAAAATTATTTAGAGTGGTTGCATCACCACTCTTATTTAAGGATGTGAAAGATGGGTACTAACCTCTGATCAATTAAGACAAATCGAAGTTTCTGAAATGAAATTTCTCCGTTTTGTAACTGGAAATACATTATTAGATCACAAAATAAGTACCGGTTACAGAAATGAATTAAACATAGAACCAGTCACAATATTAATAGAAAAATATAGAATAAATTGGAGAGACCATGTCCTACGAATGCCAAGAACCGAGATGGCAAGAACTTTTTATATTATAATCCGAAATGGGCAAGAATATAGGTAAACTTTTAAAGACATGGCGTGAGCAGTTTTGGGTCGGAACAGACCAACAGGTCTAACCCTTGAAGACGATTATTATTATTATTATTATTATTATTATTATTATTATTATTATTATTATTATCATTATTATTATTATCATCATTATTATTATTATTATTATTATTATTATTATTATTATTATTATTATTATTATTCAAGAGAATATCATTTATTGGATACAACAAATGAGCTAAAATGTAGTTCAGTAAGAATACGTAATGTTAAACATTTTACATATTTAGGATCAACTTTAGATAAAAGTGAGAATTCAACTACAGAAATTGAAAGAAGAATAACTGATGGAAGAAGAATCAATTGGTAAGTTGAACTAAGTGCTTTAGAATACAAACATAATATACAGAATGAAGAAAATTATATTTCAAATTTTGTTACAAAGTATTTTATTATATGGGTCCGAAACCTAGACAGTAACTAGAAAACAAGCGAACAAGCTATAAGCAGTAGACATGGATTTTTGGAGATGATCGACAAGAATTTCAAGAAGGAATAAAGGACAGAAATAGCACAATAAGGGAAATTATGCAAGTTAAAGAAAAATTAGGAAAATAGAAGAAAAACGTTTGAAATGGTATGGACACCTCATAAGAATGGAAGAAGAGAGAATACAAAAGAAGATCCTTAATTAGAAAGTTAATGGAAGAAATGGAAGAGGCAGGCCAAGGAAACGATAGATGGATGGAGTGAAGAGAAGATGGAAGCTAGAGATTTAGGGAAGAAGATGCTTTAGGAAGGAACCTCTGGCGACAAATCACTTTGGGTTGAAGGAGAATCACTGTATTGCGGAATATTCCTAAATAAAAAAAATAGTATTATTATTATTATTTCCGTCACTAATATAGCTAGGAGGACAAATCATGTCGACAGGGAACCAGTGATAAATCTATAGTTTTGTCACAATTTCGCTTAGAATTTTTGAAAGCTCTTAACTTGTTACAAGCATAGTATTGCTGATATTATTCATTGAATGAACACATAGGGAGTTTTGAATATTTATTTAATAATGAATTATATTTTTGAATATTAATTAGTGAATTCTAAGTAAAATTGAAGTAAATAAACTAAAATTCAAGTTTTTTTTTCCTGGTTCACAAAGTGGAATATTAAAGTATTTTAAAGTTCTTACATCGAAAAATATTGTGGAATATGAACAAATTCATACGTAGCAAATAATTGTTATTTAATTTAATTGAAGTTCTTTCGCCAAGCAAAAACACTAGTTGCTACGTCAGTTAGCCTATCTTCATTTTTTTATAGTCTACTTAATGACTAAAGTTTATTCGAACATAAAATACAAAACATGTGTTTTGTAACTCTTCTTATAAATGCTACACAATTGTTTGATAAAATAATATTGAAGACTTTAAAGAGATATTATTTTACTACGTACCAGTCTGTAAAAATGTCATTCAAAAGATACGTCAGTTACCGATAAAAAACCGTACACTTTAAGTAAAATTATTAAAGATACAAACTCCATATTTTCTGTTAAAGATGTTCAAATGTGTGTGTGTATATATATATGTCTTGAAGAGAAAAAGTAGTGTCCCACTATCTGAAGACTAAAAAAAATTAAACTGTTATTTTATTTTGTTTTATTTGTTACGTCAGTTACCATGTAATTCATCAATTTAAATATTTTCTATATATTCTGAATTTATATCGATTTGTTGTTTAATATTTACTATATAATGATATCAAGAGACACATTAATTATTTTAATAATTATTAATAAATTATAATTTAATAATAAATTATAAATTATAATTTATTTTATATGGAGGCATTTTGAGATAAGGCCAAGTGGTTTTCTAATCGTCTTAAACACATTAATTAATCAACTAAGGCCGATTAAATTTTGCTGAGAGTCTCTGATTAGGTTTGAGATTTTTTTACATGCCCCAAAATCTTAAAGTTCATCCTGGAAGATTTCTTCCTTGTATTTTTTCCGTCTACTCGGCCGGATTTGAACCCGCAACCCTCAGACCCATAGACATGGAACTTAATCCGTACACCATAATACAATAAATTAATAATAAAAAAAAAAATAATAATAATAATTATTATTATTATTATTATTGTTATTATTATTATTATTGTTATTATTATTATTATTATGAGGAATGTGATATATCCTTTAAATACAAAACTATAATAAAGCTTTAAGAATTATCAACCAAGTTTTTAAACCATCAAAAGTGCAGAGACACACAAGAATGAAAATCCATAAAGATCTCGCTAGACCCATAATCTGTTATGGCAGTGAAGCTTGGACCATCAGAACTCAGGATGACCGTCATATTATAGCCACGGAGATGAAATTTCTGCGACTAACTGCAGGTTATAGCCTTCTAGACTACCAAAGAAATTCAACAATAGCCAGAGAGTTAAACATCGTACCTATATCTGAATACCTCCAAGAATATAGAAACAATTGGCTAGCCCATATTCAGCGCATGGATCGTCACAGAATACCAAAACAAATTCTTCACTACATTCCTCGAGACAGAAGATCTGTGGGTCGACCTTTTCGGAGATGGCGGGAGACCGTAACGGGCCACTGGGCCTAATACTTGAAAGGCAGATGATGATGATGATAATAATTGATGATGACGAAATGCTAAAAGGTAACACATATTAAATATTAATAAAACTAAACATATTTCCACATGTAGTGTTAGTATTAGTTTGGGCAAATTAAGATGAAAGAATGGGCGAGTTAGTACACCAGATTAGTTCAGTATTCACTTGTTTGTTAGTGGGTTTTAGTAATAATTTGTCTACACTGTCTGAGTAATGAATAATATACATTTTTAATTGTAAATATACTGATTTTAGGTTACTTTGGTCTCAACTTCTCTCTTTATTTTAAGGTATTTTTACATGTTTTGGAAAAATCAATACACACACACACACATATATATATATATATAATATATATATATATATATATATATATGTTCACCGCTGTGGTCTCGAAGTAGCGTGCTGCCTTGTCACGCAGCGGGCCCGGGTTCGATTCCCGGTCGGGACAGGCTCCTGGGTGAGGTTTTTTTCGGGGTTTTTCCTCACCTGTAAGACAAATGTCAGGAGGCTTAGGGCCTAAAGGTCCCCGAAAAATATCCGGCCATCATTATCATCCATATCATTATCATCACCCTTCGCCGGTGTGGAAAGCAATGGGAAGCTACCACACCTATAAATCCCTAGTAAAGCTGCAAAGCATAGCATGAAAATGCTATGATTGCAGTGAAAGACCTGCCCTCGGGCAGAATTACTATGAATATGGAGTAATTATCCACATATTGCAACAACGAATTGTACATTTTTCCATACTTTTATTTGAATTTATGTTGGTGGCATTGAATTCCCAGTTTCGTTCTAAAATTTTCAACAAATATAATTTTTCTCTCTGAAATCAACCACTGACCAAGAATCCAGAGACGAGAACGTTAACTCTAGATACTAAAGCTGATCCTATAGTAACTGTAAACAAAGTAAATAAGCGAAGTAATGCAGCAAGCTGCAATAAAACTGAATTGTAGCAATGAACATGAGTAAAGTCTTCTCACGAACCATTGTCTTCAGTTTTAAAACTTGAACAGCGTTATTCCAGGTGGAAGTAGGACTATAAAATGTTATGCGATAAAAAGAAATCTTCAACAACTGTTGTAACCTTTCAGACGTTGTTGGTGTTGATTTATGATCAGGTATGTAATGAAAATTAACAATATAACAATGTTTTAAAAGAGTCATTTCACGAGGTTCAGAACATGTTTCAAAAATAGCGAGTCAAAGGTTAATAAGCTCTAAAATATTTATTCTCTCAGCACCATTACAACACTGTTGCCCCATAAACCATTCCAAATTGAAGAAACGTGCAATAAATAAAACTAACAGACCTAAACTCCACACAATTATACCTACATAAGCTATAGTTTGCTTTCAGTATTAATTAAGTTGTTCATTCTTAATCTTATTTATTTTTTAAATTAGGAATATTCCACAATACAGTGTTTCTCCTTCAACCCAAAGTGTTTTGCCGCCTGAGGTTCCTGTCTAGAGAATCTTCTTCCCTCAGATCTCTAGCTTCCATACTTATCCTCACTTCATCCATCCAACGTTCTCTAGGTCTGCATCTTCCACTTCTTCCATCAGCTTTCCAATTAAGGATCTTCTTTGGTATTCTCTCTTCTTCGATTCTTATGAGGTGTCCATATCGTTTCAAACGTTTTTCTTCTATTTTTTTCTAATATATTTTTTTTCAACTTGCAAAATTTGCCTTATTGTGCTGTTTCTGACTTTATCTCTTCTTGAAATTCTTGTCGATCGCTTCCAAAAATCCATTTCTACTGCTAACAGCTTATTGGCTTGTTTTCAACTTACTGTCCAGGTTTCAGACCCATATTTGTCAAATATTTAATTGTATTTGTGCTGGTTGAGTGGAAGAGAAGGCCTTATGGCCTTAACTCTGCCAGAATAAATAAAGCATTATTATTATTATTATTATTATTATTATTATTATTATTATTATTATATTATTATTATATTAATAAAATGCTTTGTAATAGAACTTGAAATATAGTTTTATTAGTTCTGTTTTGAAAATTTAAGAGTTAAATAGGAACAACTTGTGCGAATTTATTGTATTATTATGAACATGATTTTTTTAGAGAAAAGAAAAGAAAACAGAATCCTGTTTATAATAGTATAATAAATGCGCACAAGTTGTTCCTATTTAACAATTAAATTGGAATAACATTAATTTCTCGTGTCTGTTACTTGATAATTAATTTGTTTTAATTATCTGGGATGCACGATATCGTACTAGCAAAATTTGGATATGCAGAAGAAATTAAGGAAATTTCAACAAGATATGTGGTTCAATCAGATGATATTTGAGAAATAAGACCATAAAGGAAACTCCATTGAAAATTTTACAAAACAGTAGCCGTTCCAACGTTAACATACGGGTCTGAGACTTGGCCTTTAACGATCTCTGATAAACATAAAATTGAGACAATAGAAATGAGATTTCTGAGATAACGTCACAGGTGTATCTTTCAGAGATCAAAAGAGAAGTCAAGATATGAGAGATGAATTACAAATATATAGTATAAACGAGAGAATATGCGGAATAAATGTAAATGGTTTAAACATGTACACCGAATGTCAATCGTTTATCAAAACATATGCTTTATTGTATACCTCAAGGCCGAAGAAATGTAGGAAGACCAAAACGACGTTGTACAGGAAGACCTGTAGCATATTGTGCTGCGGGGAGCGGAACTAGCCAACAGGCCCGTGCCTTGATGATGAGTTATTTGAATGTGTTGGACCGCACTGAAAACGTAACTATGCATAACCGTTATTACGTGGTGTGTAGTGTAATTCAACACATATTTAAGTAATTTCTACTCGTTCGTTTTCTTCTGTTTTATTCATCATCATCATCCTGTATCATGGCAGCTGCCGCCGTCTTCAGGAAACCAAACGCTATTCCTCTCTGTCCATCCATTAATCTTCTTCCAATCCTCTGATATTCATAGCTGCTTGTACCCCTTCTATCCAATTTTTCTTCGGTCTTTCTCTCTTCCTCCTTTCTTTTGGGATCCATTCCATAACAATTTTAGGCAATCATTTCTCTGGCATTCTTTTGACATGGCCATACCACAGTAATCTTTTCTTTTCTATAATGTCTATGATGTCCGGCTCCTCTTGTACATCCCATAATTTCCCTTATTTCTTTATTTCTTATTCTATCCATTCTAGATTTTCCAGCTGATCTTCTTAAAACATCCAATATTAAATAAATTAAACCAATTGATGTATCCTGTAGGATATATTGCCAATTTATGTGTTAACACTGAATTTTCAAAACAATTTACAGGGGTGACGCAACCAGCAGGTTCACGCGATATAATACTTAATTGATAGGCCTACTCCTTAAATAATGATTAAATATCAATATTTTTACAATGAAAATGTAATGTTTTCGTTTGAGACTCGTATTCAGGAGGTTTCAGGTTCAATTCTCGATGCCCACATGCCTGACGGATTATTTTTACCTGCTTTTCTCAGTTGTCCAGGAAAATTCTTGTTTGGAATTTCATTACAAGGAATTATTACTAGGGCTGAAAAAAAGTATGGGTTACAGGCTAGGCTGCATCGTACTTAGACTCCTATGTTTACAAACTGCACGCTGACACGCGCTACTCGGGGCAGATTTCTAGTATAGTCCACTTTGTGTAAGAATGGACTCATCTTTGCACAATTTTTGTTTCGGCATTCTGATACAACCACACGTCACGTAAACAGGTATACTATTACTGAGGAGAGTCGAACATACACACTCTCCGCTCCGAGCAGGTAGTGGAGACGCTCGACAAAGACACGCATTTTGTAAACAACGTGTATAGAAATTAGTTACTACCCTGATACCGATACTTTTTTCAGCCCTATTTATTACATAATAATCACTATTTATTATCATTGATATTTCAGAAATAACCTACGGTATTGGATATCTACAACCAAAAATTATAGATGCAATATGACCGAATGTTTAAGCGTCTATAAACAAACATAAGAAAAGAAAGGTCAGACTGGCCGAATTGACTCAGTTGATAGTAGCTTATTTATGCCTCGCTGTGTACGAGTGGTTTAAAGCGCAGAGCTACTGCACTGGTTTTTTTTTATTTCTTTTATTTGGAGTGTTAGAGAGCGAACTATATTTTATTACACACTTAAAGGTAAAATAATTTATTCGACCAATGAAAGTGCAGTCATATATCTAGTTTGTTTACATTACAGCTTTTTTCTCCTCTTTTTCGTTTACACTGTTTTTACTTCTTGTTTTACCTTTTTGTTAACTTTCTTTTATTCTCACATACAGACACAAGAATAGGATTCACACTCAGTTCCAAGATGGAGATTTAAAATCCCCTACCCCGCCAGAAATCGAGCCCGGATCGTCGGAGTGGAAGATAGGGACTCTACCGACTACGCCACGGCGGCGGACATACTGGAACTTAGCTCGGAAAAGGTGTAGTCTAGTAGGTCTACAGCGAACAATAAACCGTTGAATTATCATCATCATCATCATCATCATCATCCTGCCAGGTATTAGTCCTAGAAGAACTGTTACGGCCTGAGAAGGCGGTTTCGTGCCATCTTTTCATAGGTCGACCAAGTGACCGTTTCCCATTTGGACAGTAGTTCATTATTGCCTTGGGGATCCTGGATCTAGCCATTCTTGAGACATGTTCCTTCCAGTTTAGCTGATATCAGTATTGGTGACACATTCAGTTCTTGAAGGATTTTTACATTTTTCTTTCGATCCCATTTGGTGTAGCCAGTTGTTCGGCGCATAAATTTCATCTCACAAGCTGTTAGTCTGCTTTCATCTCTCGTCCTTATAGTCCACGCTTCACTCCCATAACATAGGACTGGTCGAGCCATTATTTGATAAAGACGAGTACGAGTTGATTTTTGCACTAATGAAGGTTTTAAAACTCGATTAATGATTCCCATTGATTTGTTGAATTTCACAATTTTCTCTGGTAAATCCAAATTTTCAACAAAAGAGAGTTTATATCCTAAATAAGTAAACTCATTAACTCTCTCTAAAATTTTGTTATTTAAACAAATTTTGTTTGTGTATTGGGGATTTTCCACAAAGGCCATTCGGTTGAATTATTAGATCTACAAATTATATTTTTCTGATATATAGGCCTATTCCGTTCTTTCTATTGTATGCTGTAGCCTATTTAAACAAAAATATTAATGAGACACTGAGCGGCTCAAAAATGCTGTTCCTTAAGTGAACCGTTGAGGGGGGGGGTTCAGAAAGGTAATTATAATAAATATATAAATTCTTCAGATCAAATGCCCTTCCGTTCGGTTTATTTTTTATTCTACCAATATTCTCTTGAGTTGTAACTGCAATGTGGGATATACAGAATAAAGTAATTGTACTTAAGCAATAAATAAAGTAAAATATTGTACAGCAAATTGTCCGGATGAAGGCACATCAGGTGTAATAGAATAAGCCATTTAATTTCCCATGCAGCTGTCAAGGAGAATCGTAAGACTGTTCGGAAACTTCTAGAAGAAACGTTTAATAAAGTTGTGTGAAGTCATGTTTCTTGTTTTGTCAGCTACTTAATTCTTCACGCCTCATCAAAAACGCCATTTGTTTATAAATCTCCGCATAAAAATACATAATATAAAACATGACTGGGATGTAATAAAACAGAGAAATCTGGACAGATACTTCCCAAATAAATATTACATCAGACAGAATGACATTTAGATTGTCGTGTGTAAAAACTGAAAACTAAGCATCTTGTCATAACATAAAAAAATTTATTATAGAGCTTGACAGAAGAATAAAATAGGTGCGCATATATTAAGAGAATGAAATATGAAAGAATACCTAAAGATGCCATTGTAATGGGAAGCTAAAGACATCAATGAAAAAATAGTAAATCAAGAGAAAAGTTCACAATAACCAATGATTTTTTTTGCAGAATTTATCCACAATACAGTGGTTTTCCGTCAATACCTCAAGAACTTCGCATTCTCCAGTTGAAGCGGTCATGAAAATCCTCATCTGTAAGTTCCCCGTTTAATATTAAATCTCCTACACCGACCATCCAACTTTCTTGAGGTCTTCCCTTTGTTCTTTTCATGTCTACTAACCCACGCCAAGATATTTTTAAGCTTCCTATCAGATATCAATCCCTTGAGATGGCCATAACCCATCTTAATCCGTCTCTCTTCAATTGTCCTGTAAATTATTTCGTTCAACTTTCATTTTATTCTATAGTAATTCTGTCCGAGGGCAGGTCTTTCACTGCAATCATAGCATTTTCATGCTATGCTTTGCAACTTTACTGAGAAATTATATGTGTGGTAGCTTCCCGTTGCTTTCCACATTGTGGATGGTTATGATAATGATAAGGATGATGATGGCCGGATGGTTTTCGGGAACCGTTGGACCCTAAGCTTCCTGACATTTGTCTTACAGGTGAGGAAAAAAAAACCGAAAAAACCCTCATCAAGGAGCCTGTCCCGACCGAGAATCGAACCCGGTCCCGCTGCGTAACAAGGCAGCACAGCGGTGGACTCAACTTTCATAATTTTCGTAATTTCAACATTTCCATATTTTTTTCTAATCTGGACTTCCGCGATGATCTTCTCTAGTAATCATTCTCTGTTGCCAATAACTTGTTAGCTTGGCATCTTTTAATTTTTTCCATGTCTATGATCCATATAACATAATAATTTATACAATGGCCTTATAAATAAATTTCTCTATTCTGTGAACAATGTTTTTACTCCATAATCTGAATTCAGCCTGCCAATTACGTACTCTCCGTTCATTAACTACTTTTTTCTATTTCTAATTGTGATTAACGGTCTTCTAAGATTCATCCTAGAAATATTAATTTTTTGACACATTTAATGATGTTCATTCCTGTAAGACATTGTTCATCAATATTTATCGTTAAAAAGTGTGTTTTATTTACATTAATTTGTAATCAGAAATGAAGACATGACACTATGATATGTGCGTCTCATATTTCAATATCGCCTTAGCAATAATTCTTTAATGTTTACTACATATTCAAATAGTTATAGATGCACTGTCCAGCGCCGTAGCCGAGTGGTTAAGGCAAGAAGCCTTGGCGCAGAGCTACGGGACCTCCGCTGGTTCGAGTCTCTGTGGGGGAAGACGTTTTTCTCATGGTATTTCGGCCAGTATGGGACCGGTGCCCACCCAGCATCGTGAGGCATTTTTTTGTTTAGGTAGCTACAATAAGTAGCGGTTCCAGGTTGAGAAAACCAGATATAACGGCTGGGAGACTCGACATGCTGAGCACATTCCACCCCTACACTGACTACAGGATTATTCATCTACCTCCGTGATTGACACGTGTGGGTGTGAGTCCAGGAGCCGGCTGGTAGGCTAAGGGCCTGCTATGCTAGGCCATGTCGCCCCATGGAATATATATGTATGCCACCGCTGTTGTCTCGAGGTAGCGTGCTGCCTGTCACGCAGCGGGCCCGGGTTCGATCCCCGGTCGGTGCAGTTTTTCTGGGTGAGGTTTTTATCGGGGTTTTCCTCACCTGTAAGGACAAATGTCAGGAAAAACTTTAAGGCCCAAACGGTCCCCGAAATCATATGGCCATCATCATTATCATTATCATCCTTACCATTATCATTATCATCATCATCCTTCACCGGTGTGGAAAGCAACGGGAAGCTACCACACCTACACAATTCCCTAGTAAAGCTGCAAGCATCTCATGAAACTGCTATGATTGCAGTGAGGACCTGCCTTCGGGCAGAATTACTATTAATATTATAATATTTATATATATATATATACATACATAAGGACTTTATTAAACTAAAAGTAAATATATACAATGTTATTTACAAATATGGATCGCACGGGCAGTAAGCCATACGTGCTGTTGACAGTCCGTTACAATAAGTTGATGTTTGGTAATAAAAAAAAGAAAACGATAATATTACAATTAGATATCAATACAATTACATTATACCTAACTTAGTTATGTAGAATTATTAAGAATTAATGGTATTGAAATTTGTTACATCTTTATTATTCCTGAATAAGTGTTGTTATTATTTTCCGCGTTTTGTCCAGAAATCTACCCAAGTTTATCCAATTTTCTAGGTTTACCAGTAACTCGTAGCAATGCCAATCTTTCACGATTTGAATTTAGAAATCTTTCCGGTAATAACTGATGCCTCCAATATTCTAAATCATTACATTTTCCTAATATATGTATCTCGTCTGTCAATCTCCCTCCCGCACATTGGACATATTCGCATATCGTGATCGTTGCTATTTTTTTTTTTAAATTTCCATGCCCCTAACCTGAACCAAGCAAGCCCTGATCTCCTCTTTAAATCCTAGATTGAGTATATAAGATTCTTTCTCCCCAAACTTGTTTTAGGTCTTTGTAAAAACAGTGATCGTTTTCCCGCACATTCGGCCAAAATATTTTGTCGGTTTTATATCTATAGTACCTCCTCTTCTCTTTATAGATGCACTGGTTGAGGAAGATGAATACCTTCAAACACACCTTCAAGCAAGATTATACGATTTTATTTTGATGTTGGCTTATGCAACCCATTGTGTGTTAGTTTCGAGTGTCCGTCGCCGTGGCGTAGTCCGTAGAAATCCCTACCTTCTACTCCGGCGATCCGGGTTCGATTCCTGGCGGGGTAGGGAATTTTAAATCTCCACCTTGGATCTGGGTGTGTGTGTCCTGTCCTTGTATCTATGTGAGAATTAAAGAAAGTTAACAAACAGGTGAAACAAACAAAAGAAAAAAGTAAAAAAATAAGGGAAAGGCTAGTATAAAAAAGAAAAAAAAAGAGTGATACTCATGTTTAAGAAATTATTGTATAATAATAATAATCATAGGGGATACGCTGAAGCGTAGTTGGTTACGGCAATACGCTACAAACCGGGAGGTCAAGGGTGGATCGATTCAGCCTCTAATGGAAATGAGTAACGGATGCTTGAACTTTGAAAAATATATTGTTAATTCACTGATCCAAGTAATTAAAGCAAATCAATTGAATGATATACGAGTTTGACTTTCACTCGCTGCATATATATGCAATTATAAAAATAACTAAACATTTATATTCTGTATAAAGCTTTGCGTAGTAGCATCATTGGTGTTAGATCAGTTAGAGGAACAGACTGCAATTCAGATCATCATCTGGTCAGGGTGAAAATCAGACAACGGCTATCACTTATGAGAGTAACAAACGCTAAAGATGATTCTGTAAAATATGAATTAAAAAACTTGAAAAATGATTGAAAGCGGCAAGAATACCAAATCAAAATTGCTAATAGATTTGAAGTACTGGAATCTTCAGATGACAATGTGGCAAACGAAGAAGAAACTGATATAAATAAAGAATGGGAGGCTATAAGATACTATTAAATTGTCAGCATCAGAAAGCATTTGGTTGTTTAAAAAAGAGGCCAAAACAAGAAATGGTTTGATGAGGAATGTGCCAAACATTGTAAAGAAAAGAAAGCTAGCAAAAATGAAATGGTTAACACGAGCCAAATGAGGTAAATTTTAGAGCAATTGGGTAGTGTTTAGACGGGAAACCACCAAGTTATTAAAGAGTAAAAAGAGGGAATATTTGAGAGAGAAGAATAATGATCTCGAAATGAATGTAAAAAAAATGGAACATTAGAGATATATTCAGGGAATTAGTATAGAGAAAAAGGGTTTTCAGGCTAGAACAAACATAATTCGGAATGAAAAATAGGGATATGATGCAGATTCCAAGAGTATATTAAATAGATGGAAAAGTTATTTTAATCAGCTATTAAATGTACATAAGAACAGGACATTGAGGAGGATAAGTTACAGACAGCAGAAATGCTAGTCGCAGAGCCAAGTGCATTAGAGGTTGAAATGGCAATTGAAAAAATTGAAGAATGTATAAAGCATCAGGTTCAGATGAGGTCCCACCAGAACTGATAAAATCAGGGGGAGAAAATTGATGGACAAGATACGCTGGTTGCTTAGTATATTTGGGAAAAAGAAGCTCCTCCAGATGACATGGAAGGACAATTATCGTACCAATTTATAAGAAGGAGATAAAACTGATTGGCAACACTATAGGGGCAATCTCTTACTTTCAACTTCGTACAAAATTTCCCTAACAATATATTAGTAAGCAGACTTA
>JASPKZ010002628.1:0-33954 GCA_030220185.1 Diploptera punctata
CCAAGGCTATATTTTTTGTTCTTTTTATCACAAATGTAAAATATTTTCGAAGATTGGACAACTGCAAAACATGAGCCTAGAGAGAGTGTCCGGGATTTTCCAATGCAGAAAATCAGGTTTGAATCGAAAAATTTTCCATCGAGTGTTCCAAGCCGTATTCTTGGCGTTCTTACCAAAAATGTAAATAAAAATTCGAAATTGAGGAAACTGAAAAAATTGAGTCTGAGGGTATGTCCGGAATTTCTAATGCAGAAAATACGTTCTAGATAAAACATTTCTCGATCGGGTATTCCCGAGGTTACCGTCTTCGTTTTTTACAAAATATGTAAAAAAAATATAAAAAATAAATGTGTAAATATTGAGTCTAGCTAGAGTGTCCGTGATTTTCTAATGCAGAAAATCAGGTTTAAAATTGAAAATTTATAAATCGAGTATCATCTTGGTGATTTTACCAAAAATGTCAAACATTTTCCAAATTAAGTGTAGAGGGTGTGTCTGGGATTCCTAATGCAGAAAATGCGGTCTAAATCTAAAATTTTCTTATCGAGTATTAGAAGGCTGGTGTCTTTTTTAGCAAAAACGTAAAAAACATTCGACATTTTGAAAGCTGCAAAAATTGAGTCCAGAGGGTGTGTCAGGGATTTCTAATGTATAAAATCCCGTCTAAAACATTTTCTGATCGAATATTCCGAGGCTATAGTCTAGGCATTTTTACAGAAAAATGTCAAAAAGTTTGAAAAATTTTAAAAGTGCAAAATTTGAGTCTAGGGAGTATCCAGGATTTCTAATGCAGAAAATACGATTTAAATCGAAAATTCCCCGATCTAGTATTCGAAGGCTATAGTCTTCGCGGTTTTTAACCAAAAATGTCAAAAAAAATTAAAATTTTGAAAACTGTAAAAATTGAGTCTAGAGGGTGTGTTCAGAATTTTTAATGCAGAAAATCCGGTCTAAATCGAAAAATTCGAAATCAAGCATTCCAAGGGCTTTGTGTAGATTTCATGTATTAACTTCATGAATACAGGGAATAAGTCTCTCTGCATAAATATATTGGTAATTCAGATAGTGTGTAACATTAATCATAAACACTTCAGCACTACATTTAACTCGTGTCCAAAACAATCATTAGTTATTAAATAAAAATTATTTTGTTTTTCAACACGCTTGGGATAAAATTAAGGAGGTCAACAAAAATCATCTCCAACACATACAGAATAAAACTAGAGTTATCAACAAAAAGAAAATCATTTTACCATCAAAAGCGTGGGGTGCTCTATATCAATAATATATTTGATAATAAACAAATATTGGTAAAAGTAAAGTCTCTAAGAAGAAAATGTAAAAATAATAAAAAGCACCCCACGCTTTTGATGGTAAAATTATTTTCTTTTTGTTGATAACTCTAGTTTTTATTCTAGATGTGTTGGAGATGATTTTTTTTGTTGACCACTTTAATTTTATCCGAAGCGTGTTGGAAATTAAAATTATTTTTTCATTTTTTAGTTCGGTTTTCTAATAAAGCGTGTTTGCTTCAGTTTTTTAAAACTATTATTTATTATTTATATTTTTGTTTTAAATATTTTACAGAATAAGATAAAAATGTAAATATCTTTAAATTCGATACTATTGTAGTATGAGCTATAAGTAATACTCTTCTAAAGAAATCCTCCCAGCCGGATTTGAACCAGCGACCTATGGATTACTGATATTATATACCACTGCAGTTCACCGCTCTACCAACTGAGCTCTTACAACGATTGACTAAAAAGTCGACAAGTCCGCAACCTATTATACCATATTTGAAGAGAAAAATTATACGCTCAGACCGGGACCCGGTCTGAGCGTATAATTTTTCTCTTCAAATATGATTTATCCATCATTGAGATGTACGAAATTAATAATAAAAACTATTATACCAGTTTTCATTTTTTTGATTTTCTGATGATTCTGTCCAGGATTTTAGAAACAGAATATGACATTATTATATTGTCGCGGGTCCTTTACAAATATACAAAGTTTCAAGTCGATCCAATGATTTTAAGTGGGTAAAAATCGCGTTGAAAGATTCCGTCACATAGATAGATACAGGTCAAGCTAATATAAAGCGTGTAAAAATAGATAATTGATCATTTCTACTAAACAGTAAAGGGAATGTCTAGTATCCTTAATCTAATAGTGTTTCAAGTGAACATTTTCAATTAGCAGTTCGCATCTCAAGTATTCAGTATGGACTCCTCTCATATCTGTATTGATTTGCTGTAAAGACCTGTATTGTATAAGAGGAAATGATTGCACTCTAGATATAGCCTTACAACGTTCATCGTATATTCCTCAATGGCGTGGCCCATTGTTGAGCCTTAGCCCAAGGGCGGTTCCAGGACAGATTTTCGGGGGTAGCCATGAGTCCGTGAAAATTTTCGGGGGGGGGGGGGGATGGATCCGTGTAAATTAACAAATTAATTAATTTGTAAATTGTAGCGTGCTGATAATGTGTTTTTATACTATTATGAGCTGTTTTTAAGCAGTATTTAGTCATTACAGATAATATCACAACTTTTATATTGTAACTCGTAAGACCAAACAATAGGCCTATACAAAAGCGTATGCTTTCTTCGCAGCATTCTGTATTTCAGTGACTGCACCGACAGCTTCAGAAGACATTACAGTACAACTGTCAGTACCAATTCCTACACAGTTGTTTAAGTCTAGGGACAATTCTTGTAGTACGTTTTCCCAAAGCAATCTCCAGTTAGGAGTTGTTCACTATTCGGATCCTGATCTGTATTTACAGTTGTAATGCTCTCATAAGCGTCAATAAATCTGACGGAATCTTCACGAATCTCATTTTTTACAAATATCTCAAGTTCAAAGAAAACTGTTCTGTATTAGAAAGATCTGCTCTTTCGTCAAATATAACAGAATAATACTTCGCATTCCTTATTTGATTCAGTATTGTACCTGTTATTTCATCACCACAGTATGTTATTGATTTTGCGTTGTATTGCCTATGTATGTGGCTCTTGAAGAGGCTGTTGACAAGTGTCGCGTAAGATTTTTGTCTCCTGTAGAGCCGCTCTAAATCTTAACAATCCTCTAAAATTACCCTCATTACGGAGCCCAGCCTCTTCGTCGGGACGGCCATCATTTCGGTGGCCTCTTAGAGGAATGTTCTGTCGACCCAAGAATATTATAGATCCTATTGGCCGAAGTTTATCTTTGTTTTCTTTTACTTGTTAAAATCATTGAGTATTGACTTGATTTTCAACAGACTTTTGTGGTAGCTTTGCAGGACGTTTAGACCAGCTCTTACTTTGTGGTAAGAAGTGTCTTCGTGTGATTGTAAATGTCCATTTTTTTTCAGAACTTGGCGAATGAAGTCAACGGTTGGGTGATAAGGTTTTTGCGCTAACATTCCTTTAAACGGCCATACTTTTCATAGCAAACAGCATACAGAAAATACAAAACAACCCCTGTTTCATATGGGTAAGAACTAGCCAATTCCTTTGTTCCAAGTTCTGATAACCCAAATAACATTTCAACTCCTTTCCACTTTTTTTGTGAATATGGGAGTTTATATGGCTTCGGTGGTTCCTATGGTCGTTCCAATAATTCACACTTCGTACATTCATTCGTCTCATTTATTTACAAAAATCCCTAAAACGTTGGGGATAAGTACTGTTATTATCGCCTCACTATGATGCTTAACAAGCGGCTAGCTTTGTTTCCCGGCAGCTGTTATGTGTTATTAAAATACAAAGATCTCGACTGCCGCGACTACCACGATGTTGCCACATTGCTATTCTTCCCTCAGTTTCAATTAAAACTCGGAACGTGAAGCAGTCGATCCAGTTTTAAAATTGTATACCGTAATTAATTGTTATAATTATCAGTGATGTATTGTGATATGTGGCTCGAATAATAATACAATATCTACACATTAGCCTATATTTATTTAATATATAAGTGATTTCAACATGTGGCGGCCATGGGAAAATATTTCAGACCAAACAGTTAATAATAATAATAATAATAATAATAATAATAATAATAATAATAATAATAATAGTAATAATATTTCCAGCATGATGTTGTATGAATATGAAAATTATACGTAAACCTACAAGTTATATAACGTAGGAATTAAATTATTAAATAAATAAATACATAACTTTAATTTTAAAAGTTAAACAATACCAAATAATAGATATAAAAATTAAATATAACATAAATATAATCAATGTCTTCTGTCCTTGTGTAATAAACGCCCATAGCGTTATGAGAAACGTGACAACACCGCATGTCAAGCATTGCTGCGCGGCACCCGCTTTTATATAAACAGTTAACCATCAGAGTGAGGCAATAATACTGCTAGTCGATTCCAATAATATATATTATTGTTTTCGTTGTTAGTTGCCTCGCCAATGTTCAAATTCAGATTATCGTTAAGTCCAACTTCATTGAAGGAAACTGACAAAGTATTACTATTAAAATTTCCTTCATCATAACGTAATGGTGATATATTAAATCTTTTTATAGGCGTTTCCCGTGTTTCATTGTTGTTATCTCTTTTCTCTACTCCTTTGAAGTATGAACTTATTGGGTTTGGGTTCGAGCGTTTTCGGTCATTTCAAAATTCCTAAAAGAATAAACGGAATATTAATCATTTAATATAGTCTACTAATAGTTGCGTAACGTACAACTCCTTAGAGCCTACTCTACCGTAAGTTGGTTCAGTGTAAGCAATTTTAAATGTATGAGCTGAAAAAAGAATTTCTAACGAAATATTCAGTTAGATAAGAGATACATACACTAAAATATAATCAGAATAACTATCTACATTTTATTTAATGTGGATAAATTTACCTTATGGGTGCAGAGGCCTCTTCAGTAAACAGTTTACGTTATCTGTCCATAAAAACAGTTCATGGTAGTTAATATTTTATTAAAAAGAAGAAAACATTCTTATATCAAACATTGGGGCCCGAGACACTGTTTTGTGTAAGGTCCGGCCGAAAAAGTTACATCACTCTCTATTAATAAAGCTTTACTTTATGTAAACCAATTAAGATGGGTTGTCACTTGAGGAATAAAACAAGAGTTTAGATATATTATATTTGAAGAGAAAAATCTTCAAATATAATTTATCCTTCTATGAGAAGTGTTAAATTAATAATAAAAATCGTCAATAGAAGCCCTACTGGCTATAGAGTAGTGTTAAATTCCCAATAAATGTCTTCTTAACTAAGAAGCCGCCATTTGCAAAGATAGAAGCTATGGTTTCAAGCATTTAGGCGCGAGGGGAATTACAACGTACATAAGAGAAAAATTTGCGTCTAGATCGTAACTCGCCTCGGTAGCTCAGTTGGTAGAGCACTTTGGCCCGGAAAGCCAGGGTCCCGGGTTCGAGTCCCGGTCTAGGCGAAAATTTTTCTCTTCAAATATAATTATCCTTCTATGAGAAGTGTTAAATTAATAATAAAAAATCGTCAAGAGTTTAGATATTTGTTTTAATGATCTATTTCTTTCTGAATATTGTGTGTATATCAAACACAATTCTACAGTTAGTTTACTGTACGACTTGGCCGGTGGTAGCACATGCAGGCGAGGCCCCATGTGACCTTCACTGCATTTCCCCCTCTCATTTCCCTGTGACGCCCACATCTGTCTTCACTCGTGCGGCAGTCTGACTTACGTTCTAGGCCAGTTCACACGTGAATAAAATTAACAAGTATTTAGTTTTGCTTGCAGTGTCTTCAAAATGTCTACGTATACGTTAAAACAAGAATATTCATGTACGATTCGTATGTTATTATTCTAAAAAATTGTTAATATGATGTTGAGTTTGCTGGAATATACGCGATTTGAGGGGAGTAAGTGCTGACTCGCCTGCACGCGCTACCGCGGCCAAGTCGTACAATAAAACTCACTGTATGTCATCAGCTATTTTTAATCTGGGAACTTGTAAATAATACTAAAAAACACCCAAGAATCTCATACGCTTCTATGGTGTAGTAAATTCCGAATAGTCCTCCAAAACGGTAACACTCAGAGTTGTTTCATTTAAGCATCTAACGAACCCAAGAATAAAATGTGACAAACTCCGTTAAAATTAGATGAAATATAATAAAATGAATGAAATCATAAATTTAACTACATTATATTATATGGAAAGCGATGTGCGAGTATCATAAAAAATATGTTACGAGTCAAACTTGACAATTTTTGACGCTCTGCTTCTTCCAATTTATACTGAAAAAAAAATATATCGGGGACGAAAAAATCGAATTACTGATTTAGAACACAAGCGTCTTCAACTTTCAAGACGCTATTTTTTTCGATCATATTTTGCAAAGATACAAGCCATTTAAAAATTACCAATTTTTCGATGGTACGAAGCTTTAATTTTGAGCAGCAGTGTAGTTCCATTTTTTTTTTCAACTTTTTTTTTCCTAAAACAGAAATTGAGCCTGAGAAAAATTTGGCTGAATTGCAAATTTCTAGGTACTAAGGATATAAAAACAATAACTTTTAGGTTTGAAAATGTGGAAGAATCTTGCCTGCCACATTAACCTTATTTACATTAGTTAATGAATTCGTACTTACCCTTATTTTTCGTTCTTCTACTAAACACTAAAACAGACAATAATTTGACATCATCATCATCATCCTTCACATTGCCAAGTTCTTCTTTTTTGCTGATCGCATAAACACACAACGAGGACTGAGAAAAAAGAGTCGCTGCATTGCACATATCAAGACACACTATTGCCATTTTTTTCGTTCACATTAACATATTGTTGACCGGCAATTTTTTCTCATATATATATCCTCGTGTAACCGCTGACGAGAAATAAAAACGCATCGATCACGAGTTTACTTGTGGCCGGTCAGCAATGCTCTTTGCTAATTAATGCACTGAAGTTTATTTAAGCACACGATAATAGTTCATTAATTAGTTTAATAATTTATCTTTAAAAATTCGCGGGAGGGGGCCGCCACTGCCTTAGCCTCTCTTTTTTAGGAGTTACTAGATCATGTTAATTTTAGTTACGCTTAAGATTTAAATTAAAATTCTTTATACTTCACCTCATATCCAGTCTTTTAACTATACCGGTTTTCAAAGCCTAGATGGCTTCATACTCAGCAATTTCTTGTCGACTGATGTTATGTCATTCAGGAGAACTGCTCTTACTCCCTCTGTTCTCCTGAATGACATAACATCAGTCAATAAGAAATTATTGACGATAAAGTCACCTAGGCTTTGAAACCGGTATAATTAGAAGACTGGATATGAGGTGAAATATAAAGATTATTAATTTAAACCTTACGGGGACATGGTAGTCTGAGCATATGGTTTGCTATGCAGCAGTGAAATCAAAACATGAAGGATTTTGGGTACATTTTTCTCAGAAACCCCTTGTAGTATAGAATCATAATTTTCTGTGCTTATTATCATTATAATTAAGAATATGCATGGCCAAAATAATTGGATTATCTCTACTGGTTCAATGGGGGAAAAAAATTTGCATTTGGAAAATAACATTTTCTCAAAATGTTATTTTTAGATATTTAGGTACCATTTCCTCAAAAACTACAAGAGGTAGAAAGCTGAAATTTTGCATACTTCTATTCCACGTTTTTATGAATATTTGCCGCCACTTTTTCACAAAGTTATAATAAAAATCATGGATTTTAGACTCTGAAAAGAATGACAAAATAGTATTAATATTTATTTATTTATTTTTCCAAATGCAAATATTTTTTTCCCATTGGATCAATACAGATAATCCAATTATTTTGGTCATGCATATTGTTAATTATAATGATAATAAGCACAGAAAATGATGTTTCTATACTACAAGGGGTTTCTGAGAAAAATGTACCCAAAGTCCTTCATGTTTATAGCATATATAATATATATATATATATATATATATATATATATATATAATATATTATTTCAGATTTAATTTTTTTTATAAAATCAAGTATATACGTTGGAGATATAAACTAAAAGCCAAAATATTCTCAAATTTGTTGTGTGTATGGTGTAAAATTTTCAGGCTTATTTATTTACAAGTTCATAAGAATAGTAATTTGATTTCACTGCTGCATAATAACCATATGCTCAGACTACCATGCCCCCTTAAATTAATCCTCGTGGTGATTTTTTCCTATAAAAATTCAATATTAGTTATACTATTTGGCCCATAAATGTCGTGAATGGTTTGCGTCAACATACCGATCCTATAAAACATCTAGCAGGCAACTAAGGTATTACTAGGATGGTGAGATCGGTAAATTTTGCTTTCAATAGTGGAGGGTCTTTCATATAGTATGCAATTTTAAAAAATGCAATAATTAAATAAAAAGGCATCGAATTATTTTTTTCATTTACATACACTTCCATTTAAGTGCAGAAAATTATATCAGGCATGTCCACCTGCACTGTCACGGCAGGTACCAACTCGGTTTATGAAGTCTGTGATGACTAGGGCAAGGCATTTAATGACCTATAAATTGGTAAAAATGCAAAATAAAAAAATGTATTTATGACCTAAAAATACAAAAAATGACGAATAAAATAAAAATATGACGAATAAAAAGTTAAAAATTACCAATAAAAATACTATTTATTATATTAAATACTCACTTGATTATTGAATGATATAAAATTTAACTTTACATCAAATATATTAAAATAAAAGTATTTAAAAAATACATATTAGGGTATCTTTTATTGCAGAAAATCCATTTCAATTATACAGTGTACTTTTACAACAATTTTGAATTGCAGTTAACAATCAAAATAGGGGTAAAAGCTAGCATGAGCTCTAAGAAATTGAATAAAATTCCTAGAAGTGGGCAAGTTCATTATGCACATAGCTTGAAAAATAGGGGTAGTAATTAGAAAAACATCTACTTAATCCCAATAAATTGTATGACAAGGAAATATACTGAATTATAATAAAAATATCAAATGAAACAAATAATATCACAGACTTCCGGAAAAGTGTAAAAAATGCTCAAAATGGCCAAAAATTGCCAAAAATGACCATCCCTAAAAAAGTTAAGAAAATGCAAAAAATGCCCTAACAATTGTTTTTATTAATCCGTTTTTTAATGCCATAACATTTTTATATAGACTATTCAAGCAACGTTTCAACCTTCATAAGAAAAATATGCAAAATCATTAATGGCCTTGCCCTAGTGATGACAATTCCTGGCGAGTTGAGATGACCTTCCAGAACTTGTGACCTTACTCCATGTGACTTCTTTTTATTGGGTTGTGTAAAGTCCAAAGCCTACATGGACAAACCATAAACAGTTCTCCAACTTAAGGAGGAAAGTCAACGTGTCATCAATAACACTGCCTGTGAAAGGGTCATCACGAACTTTATAGACCGAGTAACCGTCTGCCGAGACAGTGCAGGTGGACTTATGACTGATATAATTTTCTGCACTTAAATGGGAGTGTCTGTAGATGAAAATAAAAAAATACATTTTTTATTCAAATGTGTTTTGACTTAATTATTACATAAAATAAAGTAAGTTAAAATATGTAATCTTTATGCCTGTAGGCCTTTAAGAACATCCGTTCCATCTTCAGCAGGTCCCTCTTTGCTACAACATCCAGTATGATGGTTGATGCTGCTGGTCCTAATTTGGTGTTGTCGTGAACAACATCCAGTATGATGGTTGATGCTGCTGGTCCTAATGTGGTGTTGTGTCGTGAGTCACGACAACACCACATTAGGACCAGCAGCATTAACCATCATACTGGATGTTTGTAGCGAAGAGGGACCTGCTGAAGATGGAACGGATGTTCTGAAAGGCCTACAGGTATAAAGATTGCATATTTTATAAGTTGAGGACGACGGATTTACCTAAGAAGGTATATTTTTAACTTATTTTACTTTATGACTCTCCACCTCAACGGGTTTACAATGAATTTTATTAGTATTAATTATTAAATTTTTAAAAATTGTGTAATACATGAAAGACTCTATACATTAAGTAAGTAAATTTGAAGTTCATCTTGCACAATTTGTTTCTTGAAACACAACATAAACCATCCTGAGATTTTGTACATACTTTTTTATATTCTTGATTTGTAAATCAGAAACTAACATTACAAATTAAATACTAATCTATAAAGAAAACTTCTGTCAAAATCCATTGGTTTATGAATGTCTGTAAAATATCATTATATAAATAAAACAATAAACGTTGACATCAAACATCCATAAACAGTGACAATCAACATTTATCAATATAATTAAAGATATTGTGCGCTTTGTTTATCTTTTAATAAAAATAATTCACCCTCTTACTTTCAAATAATGGAATTCCTACAGTTAAAATATATGATTCTGTAGGGAAGACATCACACTCTATAATATGAAAACTATGTTTCCTTAGAGCAACACAAGTAATATTGTATGCACATACATAAAAATCTATATTACTACCTAGGGAACAGATATGTCTAACATTGCTACCTAGAACTCTGTCAACAATGTTATCTATTTTTTATAAAATATCCATATAGATGCAATGATTTAAGTAATATTTGCATATAAAACTGTATAGTTTAATCACAATTGGCACCAAACTTATTTTTCTTTGAGATATGGAGCAAACTTATTCACAGCAAATATATCAAAAACTAAGGCCGGTATTCAGGAACCAAGCCCTCTAGGCCATGCCATCTTCATCTTCCGTGAGCTGGGGCTCTCATTCTGAAATGTGTTCCCGAAAAGTTTTTTTAATAAATATCTTGTTAGAACATGATGTGAATACAGTTGGTTCTGAATGTCCCACATAATTAACCATCGGAGAGACGGGCTGAGAGTCGCTCTTCGCGGAAAACTTGGTTCTTGAATACTGGCCTAAATGACTATCTATGGAGACAACTTTTAAGAAATATTGAGTAGGCCCAGGAGGGAAAAAGTAGATACATTAAAAAAAACACACATGAATCACTCAGATTTGTAACCATGTCAACTATGAATATTCACTAACAATACTTATATCTGGAGAGCTTATGTCCGCGCGGCCATGAACCTTCGGGTTCGATAGTGCCAGTGAGTGAGTAAGTAATACTTATATCAAGTTACCTGAACATTAACAATTATTCATAATTACATATTATCACTTGCTAAAGAAAAAAATTCTAATTTATTCAATTTTTGAACAAAACAATGATTTCCAAAATGTCGTTAATTCCAATGATCAGTGAATAAATTTGTTAGAATCCTTAAGTGGGTTATCAAAATTACAAATATTATAAGGATATTATTTAGTCCACATTAGTGGCACCACTGATGACTATGATAAAACTGTACTACTGTTATGCAGTGAAAAAGGGTCTTTGTTAGCACTTTATCCAGGCTAACAGTGTTATTTTTTAAATATAAATTAGATTATACTTAAAATCAAATTAATAGTTAAATCTTCTTCTTCTTCTTCCTTCCAAGTATTAGGCCAAGGCCTGTTACGATCCTATAGAAAATTTTCCCTCCAGCGTTTCATAGGACGGCCCAGAGATCTTCGTCCTCTTGGTATATAATTATAAACAGCTTTGGGGATCCGATTTGAACTTATTCTTTCAAGATGGTGTTTCCAATTTAGTTGGTACTGTTTAATATATTCCAAAATTGGCATAGTCTTCAATTCTCTAAGATATCGGTGTTCCTTTTCTGATCCCATCTGGTGTAACCCGCTGTTCTGCGCATAAATCTCATTTCACAAGCCGTTATTCTGCTTTCATGTTGTCTTTTTAGTTTCCATTCTTCACTACCATAGGTCAACACTGGTCTAGCCAAAGTGTTACATAAACGTAATCTGGTGTTTTTTTTTTTTTGTACACGGGATGGTTTCATAACTTGATTAATAATTCCCAAACTTTGATTATAACTAGTAATTTTTTTCAGGGATATCCTTTCCATTCCAGATAGAGAGATAATATCCAAGATAATTAAATTGATTAGATCTCTCTAAAGTTTTATTCTGGAGACAGATTTTACTTTGTATGGCGTCCTACCCGTGAAATGCCATACTTTTAGTTTTGTTAATTGATATTTCCATATTAAATTTGGCAGATATGTTTTGTAAATTATAAATTGGTCGTTGCAAATCATTTTCGGAAAGTGCCAGAAGAGCTAAATCGTCTGCAAAAATAAGAGCATCGAGTTTGAGGTTCCTATTGATGGGTATATATCCTCGTTGTGTTTTTCTCAATTTGTTTATTAATCTATTCATATATATATATATATATATATATATATATATATAATGAAATGCATCAGTAAATATCCACATCCCTGTCTTACTCCAGTGTTGATCTTTTTCCAAGAAGATATAGTTTAATCTTTCATAAATTAATTATGGGAAATGACAATATGAGGCTTTCAAGTTAATAACTATATAGTGAGTCATGAAAATCTCACCTCATAAACTCGGTGTTCTTCAAGCACAGGACTGCAGTTTCAGGAGACATCCCTCCCATCTTCAGCTATCTTATAAATTGAGGGGTCTAATGAGAGAGGGAGCTATGCCACTTTGAGAAGAAATGGAAATAATCAGTGCTATTTATATTAAAATTTATATTTTTCCTTTTGCATAGTTTACATAACAGTAAGTTAAAGAAGAAAGAAGTTACCCCTTTACTGTACAAATAATTTCGTAATATATTGCTTTATAAAACCCAATTTATTTCCATTTCTTCTCAAAGTGGCATAACTCCCTCTCTCACTAGACCCCTCAATTTTCTCTCGGTGATCTTTTGTTGTTTTGTGTTTTTATTAAATTTAACAATTTTCCTTATTAATATTGGTATTACATTATTTTGAATATATCTATTGATGAATTTTATGTCTACTAAAGTTTATTTATTTATTTGTTTAATTTCAAGAATTTTTTAATATTGGATTTTTATTAAAAAATGCTGTATTGAAGGTTGATGATGTTTTTAAATCTAACATACTTCCAGTCATAAAGATAGCTGAAGATAGGAGTTCCTCCTGAAACTGCAGTCTTGCGCTTGAAGAACGCAGAGTTTACGAGGTGAGATTTTCACAACTCACTATATAATTATTAAGAGATTCCTAATTGAGTTACACAATAGGATTCTAAATATTTTTTTCCAGTATAACAAGCTTGTAAATACCACCATGTGCAAAATCATTGTAACCCATCAGAGTGAGCGCTGCACATTAAGCAGAGCTATGAGAGTGAACTGTCCATGAGTGTTAAGCAGTTTGGTAATGCAACAGTATTATGAGCCTTTCAAAGTCAGCTGGCAATGTCAGTAATCAAGTCATTTGCGAGTTGGAACGTAAAGATTGAGTTGTGCACATAGTTAAGTCTAGTATAAAACTAATTATAATGTGGAAATATTCTTTTTCAAGTAGAATGTTTGTTGAGAAAAAATAAATAACAGATCAATGTAAACCAACCACTAATTTTAATCGATCTTCGATTGAGGGTCTTTCCACTTTTCAGCGGTTGCCCTTTTACCAGCCGGCTGCTGGCCCTTCACATCCACATGTGTCAATCACAGAGGTAGATGAACAACAGCCAGTGTAGGGGTGACATGTGGTTAGCATGTCGAGTTCCCCAGCCGTTATAGCTGGTTCCTCAACCTGGAGCCGCTACTTATTGTAGCTACCCAATTGCCTCACGATGCTGGGTGGGCACCGGTCCCATACTGGCCGAAATACCATGAGAAAAATTTCTTCCCCCATGGAGACTCGAACCAGCGTAAGTCCCGTAGCTCTGCGCCAAGGCTTCCTACCTTAACCGCTCGGCTACGGCGAGGGACTACTAATTTTAATAATATGATAAATTAGACACAAACCAAAGTATGACATTTTTTATAAAGAATGGTGTTAAAATGTCATATGGGTATAATATCACAATAGAGTGGTAAGAAATCATTTTCTTTATTCTGTTAATCCTGCCTACTTTTGTCAACAGAAAAGAACATTGGTTAACAAAGGCCTGTGTGAAGTAAACATTTTCATATTTGAAGAGAAAAAATTTTCGCCTAGACCGAGACTCGAACCTGGGACCTTTGGCTTGCCGGGCAAAATGCTCTACCAACTGAGCTACCGAGGCGAGTTGCGATCTAGACGCAAATTTTTCTCTTATATACGTTGTAATTCCCTCTCACCAAATGTTTTTGAAACCATTGTTTCTATCTTTGCAAATGGCGACTTCTTAGTTAAGAAGACATTTATTGGGAATTTAACATTACTTTATAAAGCTAGTAGGCTTCTAATGATGTTTTTATTATTAATTTAACATTTCTCAATGAAATATATATTATATTTGAAGAGAAAAATTTTCGCCTAGACATTTTCATGTCCTAAAGAAACAACATCAGCTATCTGTAGATCATATTAATTGTTGAATAGTACATATTACAACAACTTCAGAACTTTAGGATTGAGGAGTCTCTAGGCATGGCTTTCAAAATCAGAAGAGACAAGAATAATGAAAAATGTTACATCAAAATGCTCTTGATAGAAGCTGTGTGTTTCTTATCTGAATAGGCACTACCATTTAGAGATCATAGAGATAATTTTGAATAAGAAAACAGAGGAAATTACATTAAACTACTTCATTATTGAGTCAGGTATGATGAAAAATTAAGAAGCTATTTAGGAACTTGTATATTTGTTATCATATCTCATGATGTCAAAATTATTTAATTGAGTCTATATCAACCATTTTATTGAATGAAATCAAAGAAGAGATTAAAGAAGCACCATCTATATATAATACAAAACAAGGCTACAGATACAAAATTTCATCTTTCATATATTTTGCATTATGTGACACCTGATAAGAGTTCAAAGAAGATCTATAAGATTTATCAATGCACTGCTGTTTTCTTAGCTGATGATGAAATTTAATGGAAGAATAATTTCAGATATAAGTTGATTTCCCAAACTTATGACATGTATTCAGTAATGTCAGGAGTGCACAAAAATCTGCAACAACTAAAACAGGATTATCTGTGCATTGTTATACTATTAAGTTCAACATTGTCAATTGATTAAGAAATGTATCAAGACATTGTCTAGGTTCTCAACGTTTTTTTAGATCTTCAAAGCTCGTATTGGTGCTATTATAACTAAATGTTTACCATCAGTTGCTCCAACTCATTGGGTATATATTGAGAGGTGGAATGAAGTAACATCAGAAGTAGAAGAAAATCTAAGAATATTTTTTTAAATCTCTCATGGACAACATAGAAGAATGGGAGGGTGAGACTAGAATATTATTAATAAATTACAATAGGAAGTAACATTATGATATTCTTCTTAAGATAAATATAAATAAGACGAAGGCCATGATTATAGGAAAGAAACCAAAGAAGATAAACATGAGGATTAAAGATGAGGCCATTGAGCAAGTGGAGAGCTTCAAATACTTGGGTTGTCCTATCATAGTAACATGAACTGTGGTCAAGAAGTAAAGCAGAGGATAGCAATGGCAAAAGAAGCTTGCTTTCAACAAGAAGAGAAGCATTTTTTGCAGACCTTTGGCAAAAGAATTAAGGAAGAGGCTAGTGAAGTGCTTTGCGTGGAGTGTAGCATTGTATGGTGCAGAGACTTGAACATTATAATGGAATGAGGAAAAGCGACTGGAAGCTTTTGAGATGTTGATATGGAGAAGAATGGAACGTATAAAATGGACAGACAAAGTAAGAAATAAAGATGTGCTAGACAGAGTGGGTCAAAAGAAAAACAATACTGGAACTCATAAAGAACAGGAAAACAAATTGGATTGGCCACTGGTTAAGAAGAAACTGCCTGTTGACGGATGCCCTAGAAGGAATGGTCAATGGAAAGAAAGTTAGAGGCAGAAAAAGACATCAGATGATAGACAATATTAAAATAAATGGTTTGTATGCAGATACAAAAAGGAAATCTGAGTTAAGGAAAGAGTGGAGAATACTGAGTTTGCAGTGAAAGACCTGCTCTTGAGCAGAACACTATGAATGAATGAATTTGAATATGTTTCGATATTATGAAATACAATAGGAAGTAACATTATGAAGTTGTACTTAATAATTGAGTCGAGTCTGTTGTCATCTTACCTCATATTGGTTGTTTCTTATAGGACATGTTTCAGAGCATCTTTGTTCAGTCATCAGCTTGTACAGACTCACCAACTTATTTATTATGTTTCGATATGCCAGGCATCCATCAGCTTATCCAGACTGTCTGCACAACCTGATGATGGTATGCATGGCATATCAAAACATATTCAAATAGAACACAACAAGTTATGAGTTAAGATGAATCTGGATTCACATTATATATTAGACTACAATATGTTAAAGAGTCCACCGCTGTGGTCTCGAGGTAGCGTGCTGCCTTGTCACGCAGCGGGCCCAGGTTCGATCCCGGTCCAGACAGTTTTTCTGGGTGAGGTTTTTATCGGGGTTTTTCCTCACCTGTAAGACAAATGTCAGGAAAACTTGAAGGCCCAAACGGTCCCCGAAATCATATGGCCATCGCAATCATCATCATTCATATTCATCTTAGGTTAAGTTTAGGATTAGGGACTCTCCTGGCGCACCATTATCATCATCACCACCCATCATATCATCAGGGCAACGTAACCCCGCCTTCCAGATGCCCCAACCTCAGAAGTGGGTTACAAGTATGCCATGCCAGGAGAGAAACTAGGAATGTCGAAAGACAAACCTGGGGCATTTGAAAAAAAAAACAATATGTTAAAGAGAATTCTATGCAATGCTTCAAGATTTTGAATTTATTTTCCTACTGGATTTATTGACTTTTATGGTGCCTCAGGTTAAAATCTTATTTAATGTTCTACAATCCTCGATTAATGATATAAGATACTGCTCTGTGAAGATTGACAAGTTCAAAAAATTCTCAATCAAAATGTGAGTGGTGTGTTTTGGAAAGATCCCAAAATGAATTTTCTTCAGAGTCAAGGGGAAATGTAATTCCAATCAAACGATAATGCAGTGCAGATGTTGATAATTTGAAAACATCATATTAATTAACTAACTCACTGGCACTATCGAATCTGTAGGTTCATGCCCATGTGGATATAAGCTCTCCATACATTTCTTGGTGTTCTCAGGAATTGAAATGTATAAGAGAAAAATTTGCATACAGATTGGAGGCCTTGGATAGCTCAGTAGCAGAGAATTAGCATATAAAGCTAAATGTTCTGGGTTAAAACTCCGATCTAGATGTATCTTTTTCTCTTCAAATATAATATATTTTTCTCTTTACTATGAATTGTAATAGCTTAGCTCTGCATAGGATTATACTTATCATGACAAATCTGTACTAGGAAGCCAAAGGTAAGATGATATACCATTAATCTATGCCATTGGACAAATAAATATATAATTCTCTATTAAATTAATATTAAGAAGCTACCGCTATTATATGAAAGTAAACTAATGTACACAACTAAATTATTGTAATCAATGGTAAAGAGAAAAATCTATGCCTGAACCAGATATTGAACCCCGTACCACATAAAGCTGAAGAAGATTCTCTTTACCACTGATTATAATAGTTTAGTTGGATATAATTCTCTACTGATTATACCTTTTTGCTGTTCACAACGCAGTTCCACTGTCAACATTTATTATTTTAAATGCATGTTTTGCATATATTATTTTTAAGAAGTATTGCAAGTTAGAATAAAAATGAGTACTGGTTCCGAACTACAATATATGTATATGTATTATACCTAGTATATACTTTAAATGTAATGGAAGCTCACATTTGGGAAATGCCACATTTTGCAACTGTTGGTACACCTGGAAAAAATGAAAGTGGTTGCTATCTTAAAAATTAAGATTAATTTGAGCATTGTTGCTTCTATTAGGAAAATACTGATCAAGCATTCCTATTTTTACTTTAATATTTGTATTATTTATATCACTAAAGAACAATAAAAAATAAAAATGAAAGCTTGAACAAGGCTTCAACTCACAATCTTCAATAATTATCGCTGTTCCATGAATGCAAATTTAATTTTTTTCTCGGCACAGGGTTTAATAGGTCTCTAAACTTAATATTGGTGTGCTGAATTCAATATGTTAACAGTTTTTCATATCACATAAGGTTTTTCCTTTCCTTGTTGAAATAAAATATATATTACTTTTTGCATTTATGTAATAGCCATAATCTTTTAAATTGCTGTAAAACCTACAGACAGAGGCTTGATACAATATCAATTGTGCAGTTAAAACAATTTAAAATAAATAAAAGCTACTAATGTACCTTAAGATCTATATTTTTCTCCTCCACTTAGCAAGAAAAGAACAGTGAGTTGATTGGCGTTGTGCTCCTGCTGAGGATTATCTCATAACAAACACCAATGATAGTTGGCAATCTTGGAGACATCCTATCAACCTGTACCTTGTTTCTATTTTTTTATGTCTTGATGGAACCTCTTATGTTCTTCACTTAGTGCTCCTAAATTCTCTGGGAAATGTTGAGGATGAGAATGGAGGAAGCGTAACTTCAAGCACATTTATTATATCACAGTGCCCTGAACTTTTCGAGCATGGTTTTTACAATTTTCTTATATTGATCATCTTTAACATTACCCAGTAACTTCTCAATGACATCCTTGTATGATTCCCAAATGTGTAGTTCCATGTCAGACATGCAGTTTTTAAAAACAACATTCCTAAAAAGTTTGCGAATCTGTGGCCATAAAAAATCTCCCTTCACTTTTGCATCCAACAGTAATATAATTTTTTAACAACGTATTGTTAACAAGGGATATTTTTGTCCAAAACTTTAACAAATTGCTTCCTTAATCCTAGTTTTATGTCAAAGGATGTAGCAATATTTTTTTTTTTCAGAATCAACTAATGGGCTATTTATTACATTTTGTTCCTAACACCATTGTTTTCTTTTCCAGTTTTCTGACTATAAGAGTCCCATTCACCCAAAAAACATGGAAATTTCATGTACCCTCCTTGTTGCTCCAATAAAATACCACACCCCTTAAGGTCACAGCACACATACCACTTGTGTTCATTTTATTTTATTTTTTCTAGAATAGTACACATGTTTGTATATATTTTTCTTTCATGTACACTGACTGAAGCTAATTTATTCCCATTATGCAGAATAATGCCCTTTAGACTTCTTTTGCTAGAATAAATAAATATATGGCAATCTGCCTATTCATTAACTGTTCCAAGGTGAGCATTCAAGCCAGAGATATAATAACAGTACGCTACTTCCTCATATTGTGAAATACTTCTTAAATTCTTCTTCATGATGTCTATACCAATAAAAAGTTGTACCAGGAGCTAAAATATTTCTTCTTTAAATTAAATTATATTCAGATTTTTAATGTTTACACATCTTTCTGTGCCTAAATTTTTATTTTCTTTCTCCACTCATCTCTGTACATCCACTCTATGCCCTCCAGTCCTCTTGTTTTCATTCTACTTTTTTTTTATCTTGCATCCATGAGTTTTGAGGTCTTCCTTTCTTTTTTTTTTACGTGGACACCATTCCAATGTTTTTCTGGGTAACCTTTCTTCTTGCATTCGTCGTACATGCCCATACCAATTTAATTGCTTATATCTTATATAATCTACAATTGAATATCTAATATTCATTTTTTTCTTCTGTAAGAGTATTTCTTATTTTTTCTAATTTTGAACATCTTGTTGCTCTGCTTATGAAATCCATTTCCATCAACATAAGTTTTTGTTTTAAGTTTTTGTTGAATTTCCAAACTTCAGCTCCATATGTGACAGTAATTCTCACTATTCAATTATATATTTGTAGCTTATTTTTTCTGGTTGTATGTCTGTTCCATAAGACTCCATTCATCATTGCTGTTATTGCTCTACCTTTATTTATTCTGTTCTTAATATCACTTTGTCCACCGCTGTGGTCTCGAGGTAGCATGCTGCCTTGTCACGCAGGGGGCCCGGTTCGATCCCAGTTGGGGCAGTTTTTCTGGGTGAGGTTTTTATTGTGGTTTTTCCTCACCTGTAAGACAAGTGTAAGGAAAGCTTTAAGGCCCAAACGGTCCCCGAAATCATATGGCCATTATCATCATCATCATCATTCTTCACCAGTGTGGAAAGCAACGGGAAGCTACCACATCTACAATTCCCTAGTAAAGCTGCAAGCATAGCATGAAAATGCTACAATTGCAGTGAAAGACCTGCCCTCGGGCAGAATTACTATGGATGGATATCACTTTCATTTTCTTCTTTAAATACTGAACTTAGAGTTAATTCTAATTTGTAAGACTCAAATCACTTCCAAATCATTTACTTTTGATTAACTGATTGTTGTCTTTTGATTCTAGAGACAAATTGAAATCATATTTTGTGCTGGAGGTGGAAGGAGTGCTGTACCACTCTCTAGTACAGTGGTTGGTGGTATTGGAATTGTAATATCTGAATCATATGCCAGAGGTCTAATTTCTGATGGCAAATTTGGATACTTAATAGCCTCCTTTTTTTTTCTAATTAAACCCAGATCTTTTGCTGAAATAAAAATAACAATCATTATAATGTTTTTGTTGTTCTCTCCATACCATAGGAACAACAATTGGCAAAGATGAATTGGTTCCCATTATACTACTGTCTTAAATTTTCTCTGTAAACTGTGTATTGTAACCAGGAGAGGATCACAGGATTAACCTACCCTCGGTTAAGCACAATGACAAATTAGTATGAATAAAAACAGTGATTATATTATAAAATTGTATTATATTTTAGGTGTTTACTTATTATATTACATAACATATATACCACATCTAAGTGGTGGACTGGGCACTCTAATTTCTTGTGTTAAAATAGAATTGTGCAAAATCTGTATGTGATATGCAAAAACTGTAACAGTTCCGTTATCACGGTATTTGACTTGACTTATTTGCATTAAAATATCTCATGCCAAATAATCTTCACAGGCCTGTGTAATTGATGACTGACTCCTTATTAAACACTATAGTTCAAAAACTACAACTATGTATCTACAGGCACATGCGTAATATAAAAATACCTTGATCCAAAGTAGAACTTAAAATATATATTCAACTGTGAAGAAGTAATTCTTTTCCCATGTTCTGGCGATGTTTTGAAGCAGCTAACTCTTTTCATGCTCGATGTTGTAACATTTTGAAGAAGGATTTGTGTCCCAAAAAAGAATTACTGGTTCGGGTTGGGTTTGATTTTTGGTAGAGCTGGAATCTCTTCTCAAGGTCGGAAGTTGGTACACTGGATAGGAAAACACTTTAAAATCTCTGAAAACTGTTTCTTGTAGAAATAATTTCACATTTATTCACTTTGTAAAGTTCCCAGCAGATTAAGTAAATGTAGGTGGTGGTATTCTTCACCGTCAATTAAAATTAATTTATTTTCTTTTCTTGAATCAACTATTCTTCTTGTATTAAATATCACATTTTACCAGAGCTGTTATTGCTTCTATCCTTGATGAAAGTTGTATGCTGAATGACTAGTGTAATTCATTTATAATTTTAAAGAACATTATTACATCACATGATGTTATATTTTAAATTCTATTGGTTAATATAATGTTTAAATTTGATTTGTTAAATCAATAAGTTAATTGTTTTAACATCCAATCAGAGTTTAGTATACTTTCATTTAAAAATATGAAGTTAAGCAGGTGTTCTTATTACAGTTATAACAGAAAGCTTTATAATTCTGACAACAATGACTTAAAACAATTTTAAAAGCATTATTTAGAAAGACTTATGTAATACAATTTCTTTAATTGTTACTGAGACATTTTTATTCAACAATGAATTATTTAGATGTTTTTCTTTATTTAAGTTATATTTAAATATTAAATGAATTTTAAAATACAAGATTATTAACTTTAACTTTCATATGTATTATGATATTAAAATCCTGCTATAACTGTTTAAGAGTGCGGCCACTTTCATTTTTGCCAGCTGTACATGTTTATCTTTTAAGAAAGTAAATGAATAATTAAGTTTGAGTAGTACATAGATAAGCAATTAATAAACAAACAAATAAGGGCATTTGATAATTTATATATTTTACATTGAAGACAACAATATATAATATATAATAAAAGTTCAATATGTAGGCCTGTTATAAAATTGGTAATCAGCTAAAAGTGAACTTAGTCTCCTAATAGATATTTGGAATCTTAATAACTTCATAACACAGTTGGAAAAATTGTAAGTTGGAGAACATTGAACCAAGATCATTTTTTTATATCCTAAACATGACTTTATTAGTATATAACATGTGAAACACTATTCCTTCAGCCTGACTTTAGCCTACTGAAATTAAAGATTTCAAAATGTTGACAAAGTATTCAACAAATGTCGCTAAAAATGTTCTAAGCCTGAGGCAGACACCACATGCATGCACCAGCAGATGAAAATGGATACAATTGAGGGACTCAGTGGAATAAGGGCTCATTCCAACCAATGGTTGATTTTTAGTTATTTGCAGATTATGTATCCTGTGGCCATCTTCTGTTAATCTTTAGAAGCTCATAATTGTAACTTTGCTCAAAAGAGGGTAAATGAGACTTTATGTCTAAGAAAAATTTCTAACTGCTTCATGCGCACGGGAAATAAAGGCCCATCCCAACTGCTGACACGTGACCGTATACTGTCCGCTACTCTGTAGTCCGCTGCAATACTGACTGGCATTGCCAGCAAATATCAGTAAATGCAGAATGGCTGATGCGGCAAGTTCTTGTGCAAATGGAAATAGTGTAATAAAATATAAGAAAAGAAAAATAAATGTGCAAGAGTAGAATAAAATGAAGCAGAACATTTTATGCAACGGTGGAAATGAATATATATCAGTCTGAATCAGTTGCTTCAAGAGGTGCAGACAAAATTGCTAATTGTTTATTAAAAGCTGTGCCACTGATTGAAAAAGGTGCTAATAAAAAGAAACTTATAATGTATATAGTGATTCATGTGTTGTTCAAAACAAGAATTATGCAATAATGGGACTTTGGCTGTACATGATTGATTGTGATTGGTTTGAAGAAATTGAACATAAATTTCTTGTACCAGGTCACACTTTCCTTCTCTGTGATGCTGACTTTGGTGTGAATGAAAAAGTTAAAAGAAAAACACAAGTGGTTTATACACCTGAACAGTGGGCTCACCTCATAAGAAAGAGTTGAACAAAGGAACCATTCACAGTAATTGAGATAAATGCAGAAGATTTTAAAGATTTGGATAACTTAAATGTTCACAAAGAGAAATGTGACGCTGGACAAGCTTGAGGTAGACATCAGAAAAGCATCTGAGTTTCGTTTTTTTTTGGAAAACAGACATGTAATATATGTAAAATCAAGTTTCAGTGATTTGGCTTTAGAGGAAGTAATAAGCCTTTAAAAAGGGGAAAGGAAAGTGTCCTGTATTATGAAATGTAATATTGACAACAAAATATCCTAATGGTAGGATGATAAAGAAGACATCATGACTCTCATGACATTTGTACCACCTGTAACACCAGACATTTTAACAGTAGCCTTAAATCAGATGATGATAATGATGATGATACAAATGCTGCAAACGTAGAATACGTAGATTAATGCAATATTCAAGTTAAAAAGTGTTATTTAATTTGTTTATCTATGTTTAATTTTTTTATATTCTCAATTTTATTTTTCTTTAATTAGACATATGAAACAACATAGTGATCTATAAATTTGCAGGCAGAAAGCTTATTTTATGTACAAGATGTGTACCAAATATTATCAATGTGTGCTCTATATATTTTACTCAATGTAGAATTTAATAAAATGCAATTTTTCTCCAAACTCAGTGCAGTTGGGATGGGCCCTTATTCCACTGACCCCCTCAATTTTTAATCAAGCAATGCTGTCAACATACACAACAGTATTGAATATATGTAGGAAATAACACTATGAGGTTTATTTTAATTATATTTGAGTTGTGTGTTTTGACTCACCTCATATTTCTTGATTTTTATGCAGACCTAGTTTCGTCGATAACTGTGCGATATTCTTGATGCTTCACAACTGTTGTCTTGCAGTTTTCCCTCCTGCAAATTGATTTCTGCGCCCTCTGTTGGCTGACCGATGAACTTTCAATCAATTTTTTTTTTCCTTTCACCGGGAATTTAAAAAATAAAAGAAAACCATGAATTTTGAAATTGCTGGTGAAAGGAAAAAAAATTTGATTTGGAAGTTCATCTGTCAGCTAACAGAGGGCGCAGAAACCAATTTGCAGGAGGGAAAACTGCAAGACAACGTTGTGAAGCATCAAGAACGTCGCACAGTTAGCGACGAAACAAGGTCTGCATAAAATCAAGAAATATGTGGTGAGTCAAAACACACAACTCTAATATAATACACAACAGTGTTTGTATAATTCAATATAAAGTATTTTTAGACTTAAAATAAGTACTCTAACCTGTAAAAGTATAAAATATAATGGCATTTAATGCAATGCCCAAGAATAGATAGTGTAAAAGTAAGTTCTGAAATTCTGAAATATATGTTGACTGCATTTGAATAAAGAAATAAAATGGTAGGAAAAACAATGCTAACTTATTCTAGGAATTCTCACTATGAGGTATATTCATTAAGGTAGAATTTTTATCACTCACCTCATATTGTTCAAATAAAAAAATTCTACCTTAATTAAAAAACAATGCTACATTAAACTGGTATGTACAGTTCAATATTTCATTAAATTATAATGAAAAAACATTTATAAAATGTTTAAAATAGGTTTTAAGTGACAGTTAATACTAAAAAAAAATAATCCATGACAGTACAATGAGATTAAAATGTGTGTAAGGTATTTTAAAATGTGCAACATTTGTTGGAAAATTGAGCTGATGCCACAATGTTTTAACTACTAATTACTGGTTCATATTTCAACAATTTTACCTTATTTCATATAATCACAATTATACTATTAACAGAAGTTAAAAAAAATCACTAATCATACTGCATTATTCAATAACACATATATACATACATACATACCATACATACATACATAAATATTTTTAAAAAATTGTATTTAATCTCAGTAAATGCTAATGATTCCTAAGAAAAAAATGTAATTTGTGAAATTGTAGCAAATGTTTGGAATATACATAGCTAGTTTCTACAAAAATACTTGCTTTTGTCATATTTACATATTTAACAGAAAACCTTTTTTAGCAATTAATACAGTTTATCAACTAAAATATTGCTACACATAATATTAAGAGATTCTGGGCTATGTGGCCATGGTCCATTTCTGCTGTTCCTACCAGATGTTTCTCAATTCACAGTTGAGCCTCTAACCAGGAAACAACACCTAGAAGTACTCGCCACTGAAGATGGTAGGAACACCAGTAATGGACCACGGCCACATAGCCCGGAATCTCTCAACATTATGATTACCGGCCATGAAAACCTGCATTAAACTATTACTACATATACTGTAACTATAAAAACAAGTAACCATCAACAAGGTAGACTTAAGGTTTTCTTAGAGCATATATGACATACTTCAGTGTCCTCTGTTTTATAGCAATTTTTAAAATTATTTCCAATTATAAACACAAGCAATAAATTGAAAATATTGAAAGAAGTGGTATGAAACAGAGAAAATTAATATATTGACTTAGGTTTTCACGGCTAGAGTTACTATGATGATCTTGAAGAAGATTTCTGGAAATCTTCTACAAGATCATCAGAGAAAATTAAGTTATCCATTCATTAAAGATTAAATTAAAATACTTCATTCCTCACCTCATATCCAGTCTTCTAATTATACTGAAGTTTCAAAGCATTGGCAGCTTCATCTTCACTAATATCTCGCGGACTGATGTTATGTCAATCAGTTCTTCAGTATTTTAATTTAATCTTAATTAAACCTCATAGTGATTTTTTTCCTATAAAAGTTCAATATACGATTCATTAAATTAAACTCAAATTATCACTTCCTAAAATTAAATATTAATTACAAATACCATTCATTTCCCAAATAGGCCTTTGTCATTTGAAAGTCAGTTAGAAATATATCAATACTGCATTTATGAATAAAAATTAGAGTGAATTATAAATTAATTAAAACTGAAAATGACTTTCTATTAAAATTTGATATAAGTTTGCTTGGGTGATATAACAGCTTTTTGGAAAATTAACTAAATAACATGATTAATTATTTTAGCTACTATCATGATTGTGGCATTCTGAAGACAAGGGTGGCCAAAAAAAATTTTTCACTCTCATTTTAGTAACTATGATCTGTTTAGCGAAATATATGCTTTTTACATTAATTGTTATGGACAATGGCAAGTACAGGATTCATATTATAAGTTGTAACTGCTTGGGAGGGTTATCACTCTCCACTATGAAGCCTGCATTAGCTGCACTCAACGTGCACATGGCTTCCCTGCATTAACTGTTTAAAGAGTATTAATATAATCTTACCATATAACATATGTGGGGGGCACGCCGTAGCGTAGTGGTTAAGGCACTGCACTACAAGTCGGAAGGTCAAGGGTTCAAGTCCCAGTGGGGTCAGGATTTTTAAACTGACCAAAACCTTCTGGCGGCACTATGGCCCTGGGGTCGACTCAGCCTCTAAGTGAAATGAGTACCAGACGCTTGTTCTGGGGTAAAGGCGGCCGTCACGCAGGGCTGACAACCTGGCTGACATCAAGTGCTGATTGTCTAGAAAAAGTGGGAGCCTTGACCTCCTACTACCCCAAGGGCCTCCCAAGGCCTGTTGTGGGATTACTTTACTTTACTTATATAACATATGTGAAATGTATCGTCCTAGTGAGTTCTTTCATTTTAATGTTTCTGATTTCATTCAGGGGTTTTTAAAGTGGGCTATGGAACTTGGTTTAGCAGTGGCATGCACATTCAATTTGGCCTCCATGACACGTGGATGCAGTTAGTCAGCTTTAAGTTATCAAGATAGTGAGACAAATCTTCCTGGTACAACATATTTTCATGAGTAAAATTATTTTAAGTATGCATCTCTTTGCTCTCCAGACCTAACAGTGTATGATTTTAACTTCAGGATAACCTAAAAGATAAGGTTTATTGAACAAATCTGCACACATTGGAGGAACTAAAAGAAAACATTACAAATGAAATCAGAAACATTCACCGCTGTGGTCTCGAGGTAGCGTGCTGCCTTGTCACGCAGCGGGCATGGGTTCGATCCCCCAGTCGGGACAGTTTTTCTGGGTGAGGTTTATATTGGGGTTTTTCCTCGCCTGTAAGACAAATGTCAGGAAAACTTATAGGCCCAAATGGTCCCCGAAATCATATGGTCATCGCAATCATCATCATACATATTCATCTTAGATTAAGCTTAGGATTAGGAACTCTCCTGGTGCACCACTATCATCATCAACCATCATATCATCAGGGCAACGTAACTCCACCTCAGAAGTGGGTTACAAGTATGCCATGCCAGGAGAGAACACCAGGAATGTCAAAAGACAACCTGGGGCATTTGCAAAAAAAAAAACAATGGAAGAACTCACTCCCGTCAGCCAGAATGTGGTTTCCAGATACAATACCTGTATAACCCAAAAAAGGACAACACTCTCAATCCATGTTGTAAGCATAGTCAGGATTTTTAGGTAATAAAAAATAAGATTGCAATAAAGGTAGTATATATTATTCAACTGTTTGTGTGTGAAACCAAGACAAAAGACAGTCAGAAGTCTTACTTCTCATTATACTACGTTGCAATCTTACCTTTTATTACATAAAAATCCTGACTCTAATTATAAGGTAAGATTATATGTAATACTTTTTATACAGTTAATTCAGGGAAGCCCAAAGTGCACTGAGCACAGCTAATGCACACATTGGAGGAACTAAAAGAAAACATTACAAATGAAATCAGAAACATTCACCGCTGTGGTCTCGAGGTAGCGTGCTGCCTTGTCACGCAGCGGGCATGGGTTCGATCCCCAGTCGGGACAGTTTTTCTGGGTGAGGTTTATATTGGGGTTTTTCCTCGCCTGTAAGACAAATGTCAGGAAAACTTCTTCTTCTTCTTCCTTCCAAGTATTAGACCAAGGCCTGTTACGATCCTATAGAAAATTTCCCTCTGGGAAATTCTCGTATAAGACTTGAAAGCATAATAATAGTCCCTTCCATTGGTTGCTGGCCAAAGGAAGGCAAGACCAGTGATGGGGCTGCCATCTTATAGCCTCTGGTCAGGCTTTTCTGGACAAGAAAAGAAAATAAAGGAAGAAGAAATGGAAGAAAGGAAAGACTCCCTAGCCCTCGGATGCCCTAATAGCGTCGGGGTCGAAAAAACAAGAGTTAACCAAGAGAGATTAGATAGTAAAGTTAAAAGAGTGCAAAACACAAGTAAGTGGAAGAAATGTTTTGCTCAGCTTGGGCACCTTGTGGTCGCCATCCACATATTCCCTAGATGAGGACCCCTGAGGGTGTCAGGAAAACTTATAGGCCCAAACGGTCCCCAAAATCATATGGTCATCGCAATCATCATCATACATATTCATCTTAGATTAAGCTTAGGATTAGGAACTCTCCTGGTGCACCACTATTATCATCAACCATCATATCATCAGGGCAACGTAACTCCGCCTCAGAAGTGGGTTACAAGTATGCCATGCCAGGAGAGAACACCAGGAATGTCAAAAGACAACCTGGGGCATTTGCAAAAAAAAAAACAATGGAAGAACTCACTCCCGTCAGCCAGAATGTGGTTTCCAGATATAATACCTGTATAACCCAAAAAAAGGACAATACTCTCAATCCATGTTATAAGTATAGTCAGGATTTTTAGGTAATAAAAATAAGATTGCATAAAGGTAGTATATATTATTCAACTGTTTGTGTGTGAAACCAAGACAAAAGACAGTCAGAAGTCTTACTTCTCATTATACTATGTTGCAATCTTACCTTTTATTACATAAAATCCTGACTCTAATTATAAGGTAAGATTATATGTAATACTTTTTATACAGTTAATTCAGGAAGCCCAAAGTGCACTGAGCACAGCTAATGCAGGCTTCTTAGTGGAAAATGAAAAGCCTGCTTAAGCTGTGTTACAACTTATAATGTAGATCTTGTAAAACTTATCTTCATAGGAGAGTAAATTAAAAACATGTGAAACACTGACAGACTGGAGAACCTGTTCTACCAGATGTTCTGGGAAAAAAAAGTTTAAATATTCACACATGAGGTAATAAAAAAAACACTTATGATCATGGGTCCTAAATTAGATATATTTTGAGTTATAGTCTATTGTATACAAACATTATCTTCTTCTTATTCTTTATATCCTCCTTGGAGGAAGACATATTGGATGTGCAGTTACTATCCACCTCTTGGCTGGTCTTCCTCTTGCTCTTCTCTCATCCATTTGTCTATCTTCTTTAGCTCTTTTTGCAAGTCTGTTGTCTTCCATTCTTTCTATATAATCTTTCCAATATTATCAATTTGTGTTTTATGAGCAGAAATTTTCTTTTACTAGTTCCTTGATCCATCCATTCAGAGAAAAGGATTCCATATGACATCTATTCATTTTAATTTCAACCTCTGTCTTATGTCTGAGGGAACCATAGATTCCATTGGAACACCTCTGGTTGTTGCTGGATTACCTAATATGCATTCTCAAAATGTGTGTATAAACCTGTCATAGCCTGTCCCAAGCCAGGTTGAAAAAGGGTGAGGGGGAGGAGTAACACCTCGTAAAAAGAACTTGCTTCAGCTTGCCCAGTTGATAGTACCTTGTGAGGGCCCCTTGCCAGAGTTACGGTGAAGACCACAAGGCAGATACAACAGATAAGGAGTCCTTCGGTACAGTGTACCTGACGGAAGAGGCAACTCTACATCTACTGCCTTGTAGACTGACAAACAGGCGGATGGGGTTCATTAGTCCTGCAAGACAACTCACCTAGGAGAGACAACTCTGAAATAAAATGGGGCAGACTGAGCTCTGGAGCTGGGTGAAGGCAATCAGCCTAGGGAGGAAACCCCGAATAATAAACCCGCCATGAAAACGGGCTAGCAACCCACTTCAAGGTGTATCTTATACATTGCTCGCAGTCCCAAGTGCACATCCAATATGTCTTCCTCCGAGGAGTGACTTTGGAAATAAACAGGATGACAATCCTACAAATTATGATTAAGAAGAAGAAGAAAATGTGTGTATATCATTTATCAGAACTCTTACATCATGGCCTTTAAATTCCCCCAAAGTAAAAAATGTAGAGAGTTAAGGTCAGGGGAATGAGCTGGGTACGTTACTGGATCTCATTGAAAATTTCTGCTCATAAAATGCAAATTGATAATAGTGGTAAACAATAGACAATAACTCACAAGATATTATGTTTCAAAGGATTTTTTTTTTTTTTGCATTCTATCCCTTGTGTAAATATTGGAATCTTTTTTCAGAATACCCTGTATATTGTGATGCATTGTTGAGCTGACTTTCCAAATTTGCAGATGATGGCAGGAATCAAGTCTCGCCTTATATGGTAAAAGGGAATTCATGAGCTGGCGATTGATGAGTTGGTGGGGCCCGCTGAGGTCTGTTAACAATCATCCTACATATTGATTCTAGAAGAATCAGCCTCTCAGACTTTCTATTCCAGAGGGTCCAGACTGGCTTTCAGAATGTTCATCCTTCGCATATACAAAAAAGGTGAATGCCTGATGACCAGTCAGTCATCGCAAGAGCTGTTTATGAAAGCCAGTCATGTACTATTTGTGGATGAGTTGTTGATCGAAAGGCGAAGAGAAGGTTTGATCTCCAAACAAGAAAGTTTTGTGAGTGAATATGTCAGAGAGTGTGAAGAACTGAATTATAAAATAAACTGTGAAGAAGTCTTATAGCAGGAAAGTATTAGTGTATACAATGAGTATTAAAGAAAGAAATAAAGAGAAAATTTGGAAATTCTGTATAACATTTTTGTGAAGTTAAATTAAAGAAACTCAGCCTATATCAACCCACCGCTAACAGCGCAACTATACAATTATCTTTTATTATGAGTTTTATTATGAAGAATGTGGGAGTGGAAAAAAATATCACATGAAATTTGTGAATTAAATTCAGCTGATAAGTTCAACTGCAGTGATTATAAACCCAACTTTGAATTCTAACTTCTATGCACCTCTCTTGGGCCTATAGCACAAAGAAACACCGGTATTAAATAATCATTCAATTGTAATTAATCATACATTTTACTTTCCAAGAAGCTGTTAATGGTAATATAAATTGAGTAAATCATTGATAATTGCATCTACATGAATATGTATGTACATTCATAATAATTTCGGAGAGCTATATCATCAACAATGAGTGTATTGTGAAAACAATTATAAATATATGAGGCATGTGTAAAAAGTTCTTACCTCCTAAAAACTGACATTTGAAGAGGGAACGTGAAGTGCAGAAATGTACAAGGTGCCAGGTTCAAGGGAAGGGATGGAGGCAACATCCTAATATCAGGAACATCTGGAAAGGAGAAAGAATTTTTATTGTGGGCAAGATAAAAATGCATACAATAACTAACATAGGTAAGATAAACAAACATATATTGCTTTAAAAAAATATTTTCTAATTGTAATCAAGTGTAATTGGTAATATTCACAAATTCCAATTAACTATTGTCTTAATCTAAAAGTTAAAATTATCAGTAATACCGGTAATACTTCTTGCTTTTAGATAACAATAACTCTATGATTATTATAAAAAGACAATATTTTCTTCCTTTCTGTCCAAATACTTTGCAGTACCAGTGGCTTAAGATTTAATTTAAAAATGTTATGGATCCCTCTATTGAGAATGAATAAAATATTTATTTCATTTTCAGAATAGACCTACCTGAATGAGGAAATATTCAAGTTTCCAAAAAAAAATCTCTTAGAGAAGAAGTAAAAATAATTCATTCAGGTAAGAATATTATGTAATTAATAATAAAACTATGGTAAACATTATAGTCTAAGATCCGGCTGCAAGATTTACTATCTTCATCGAGTGTATGAACAAAATCTATTTTTTTCATAAAATTGTGAATGACTGAACACATTTTTACTGAGTTGCCTATTAAAATTCGGCCGCCAGTATGTTATATTAAAATATAGTTAATTAATTTATTCGAAACAATTTGTTTCACTTGTTATAAAATAAATTATAATCCAGTTCACAGAAATCGATGTATAGAGCTTGAAAAGTTTTGGTTATTCTCGTATAAGACTTGAAAGCATAATAATAGTCCCTTCGATTGGTTGCTGGCCAAAGGAAGGCAAGACCAGTGATGGGCTGCCATCTTATAGCCTCTGGTCAGGCTTTTCTGGAGAAGAAAAGAAAATAAGAAAGGAAAGAAGAAATGGAAGAGAGGATCATAACAGGCCTTGGCCTAATACTTGGAAGGATGAAGAAGAAGAAGAAGTTTTGGTTATCATTGTAAACTTGGCCGTAACCTCCTCGCAGCGGGAAGTAAAACCACTGCCCTTTATGTATACTACATACAATTTAATATACAAAAATATATGCAAAAGGTAGTGTTAATATACATTATATGAAACAAATCACTGCATTTTAAATGAACTGAATTTTATTTGAAACAATATAAAACAGTAAATATGTACTTACCACCATTTTATTACTGATTGGTGTCACAGCCTGCTGTAGCTGCGAGGAGGTTTATGGATAAGTTTGCAATGGCAACCAAAACTTTGAAGCTCTATTCATCGAATTCTGTGAATTGGATTATAATTTATTTTAATAACAAGTGAATCAAATAATTTCAAATAAATAAATAAATAAATTATATTTTAATTAACATTCTGGCAGCCGAATTTTAATAGGCAACTTGGCAAAAATGTATTCAGTCATTCACAATTTTATAAAAAAAATAGATTTTGTTTATACACTCGAACGTAGTAATCTTGCAGCCCAATCTTGGACTATTAATATTCATTATATTTATTAACATATTATCATCTTCATTATCAATTTGATTACTGTATTACACACAGTACTTTTCACAATGTAAGGAAATTACTTATGTTGTATTGAGTTAGGGCTTTAGACTCACTTCATATTTTTTTTATTTTCTTGTACACTATAATTTGTTAACAAGATTGAAAGAACGCCTTAGAAATGTTAAAAAATGGGAAAATAGAAAAGTCTCCAATAGCTGCACATGCACGGTCAGAAAAACACAGAATCAAAACTAAGGCCAAATTACTGAAACAATTAGATAAATCTAAGGAACCCACAATTTGGGAGAAAATTTACTTCCACAAGAATAAGGATAAAACTATGAATTTTGAAATTTCAGGGAAAAGGAGAAAAAAAAAATTATTTGGAAGTTCATCGGTCAGCCAACAGAGGGAGCGAAAATCAACCTACAGAATCAACAACTGCAAATTCAACAGTTAAGAAGCATTGACAATGTCATGAAGATGTGAAGAAACTATAGTCTACAAGAAAATCAAAAATATGAGGTGAGTCTCCTTAACTCATAATAACACTGAGCAACAAAAAATAAACTTTTTTTTGTCTCAGAAAGAAAAATATGTGATTCTGATAGTATTTTTTTTTTCCTGAATTCAAATATGATACTGGTTTTTCTCCATCACGCAAGGTTTCCAAGAGACAGGAATTTATAATTTCAAACACTTTAATATTTTCTACATTCGTAACTACACAATATTCAAACATTCGGACTCACCTACAAAGTAAGAAATTACGATTTTCTGCTATATTTCACCTGTGGAGCATCCTTCTTGATGGTCCAACAATAATCGGCCAGCATATTAGGATTCCATTTGCCTTGATATCTCTTTTCCATAGCTGAAATCTCCTGAGTTAGCTCATTTGGTTTTATTTTACAATGGACAAATGGACGAAAAAAATGTTTATTAAAAAAATAATTACTTAAATCCATCACTTGAAATTGAA
>JASPKZ010002630.1:0-67194 GCA_030220185.1 Diploptera punctata
TTATGACATTCTAGGAGATCATCAATGTGCATTTGAGAAACAGGTCTACAACAGATCAGATTTTTCAAGTTAAGACAGATTTTAGAGAAGAAATGGGAATATAATGGTACTGTATCATCAACTATATGTAGACTTCAAAACGCATATATTCAATTAATAGGGAGAAGTTATATATTATCCTCCTGGGTTCGAATTCCAAAAGTTGGTTGAGACTTATACGAATGTGTCTAAAGGATGGCTCAAAGAGTAGGGTGCGTGTAGGCAACCAGTTTCAGACCACTTTTGAAATCCAGATGGGTTGAAGCAAGAGATGCACTATCTCCTCTATATTATTTTGGTACTAGAGTCATCCATTAAATCTTTACAGAATGAGGAAGGCTTACAACTGAATGTATTAATAACGGTTAGTTTATGCTGAATGTGTCGTATGCCTACACTGGCGATAGCGAGGAATACTAAAGCCAACTACGCACACACTATTGAGGTAACACTAAGAATTAGGACGGAAGTAATATAGAAAACAATATAAGGTCACACTAGAAATCAGTATATAATGGAAATGGACAGCTAATGCAATAGGAATTTTCAGGAAGTGGCTGAATTCAAATACCTAGGAACAATAATCACAATAGGACTGAGATGCACAAGAAATTAAACATAGGCTCAATTCTGGAATTCTTGCTATTATTCATTGCAGAGACTTTTGATGTCCCACTTCTTTCAAAAAACGTTAATCTGAAAATATATAAAACAATATATTCTACAGTTATATTATCTGGGGCGAACATGGACTCTTACTTAAGGGAGGAAAGGAGATTACGAGTATTTGAGAATAAAGTTCTTAGTAAAATTTTTGGACCAAAGAGAGATGAACAGACAGGTGAATGAGAGACTACATAATGAACTACATGGTCTTTATAGGAAGCCAGATAAATAAGACATTAAGCTCGTAGACGCGATGGGCAGGACAGATGTTGCACGTATGGGGAATGAAAGCACGTTGCATGGAAGCTCTTCGTGTAGGAACAGCAGAGGGTCAGCGCCCAGTTGGTAGGCCAAGAATGAGTGGGAGAACAACATTACTATGATTTGAGGGAAGTCGATTATACAGGAATGTTGGAAACATTAGCTCAGGATCGGGATGTATGGAGAGCTTATGTCCCGCGTCGGCCATGAACCTTCGGGTTTCGAAGTGCCAGTGAGTAAGTTAAGTAGTATCTCATTCCTATTTGTGATTATTGTTCCCAGGTATTTGAATTCAGCCAATTCCTCCAAATTTCCCTCATTTGTCATTAGCTGTCCATTTCCATTATTAATGTATTTCTACGTGTGACCATATATTTAGTTTTTACTGATATTTACTTCCAGTCCTAATTTCTTAGTGTTACTCAATAGTGGTTGTGCGTGTTGGCCTTTAGTATCTCCTCCTATCGGCCAGTAGTAGGCTACTACATCATCAGCATAAACTAACAGCTTATTAATACCATTCAGTTGTAAACCTTCCTCATTCTGTAAAGATTTAATGGCATGCTCTAGTACAAAATTAAATAGTAGAGGAGATAGTGCATCTCCTTGCTTCAACCCATCTGGATTTCAAAAGTGGTCTGAAAACTGTTTGCCTACACGCACCCTACTCGTTGAGCCATTTAGACACATTCGTATAAGTCTAACTAACTTTTTAGGAATTCCGAACTCCAGCAGATACTATATAACTTCTCCCTCTTAATTGAATCATATGCTTTTTTGAAGTCTACATATAGTTGATGTACAGTACCATTATATTCCCATTTCTTTTCTAAAATCTGTCTTGTACTAAAAATGTGATCTGTTTGTAGACCTGTTTCTTCTAATGCACATTGATGATCTCCTAGAATGTCATCAATATAGGGAGTAATGTTTTATTTAATAAATTATATAAATATTTGGTTTTAATGTGTTTATATGTGAAGTATGCCCCACCAAAAACCAAGGCCAACCGCTCGGGCCAAAGACCACTTAAACCTTAGAGATCCTTTTTACGCTACGTTACGTCTGGGCTTAACTTCATTATAATAAGCACGAATGGGGAATGAAAGAGGTAGATGGAAACTTATTAGGAAAACCAGAAGGAAAACGCCCAGTTGGTATACTTAAGAAGGAGGTGGGAGAATTGCATTAACCGTGATTTGAGGGAAGTTGATTATACAGGGGATGAATGGAAAACATTAGCTCTGAATAGGGATGTATGGGAAGCGTATGACTCCGCGCCCATGAACCTACGGGTTCGATCGTGCCAGTGAATTAGTTATGTTTGTATATTTAAAAAAAGTAAAGTGATCCCACAACAGGCCTCGGGAGGCCCTTGGGGTAGTAGGAGGTTAAGGCTCCCACTTTTTCTAGACAATCGGCACTTTATGTCAGCCGGGTTGTCAGCCCTGCGTGACGGCCGCCTTTACCCCCAGAACAAGCGCCTGATACTCATTTCCGTTAGAGGCTGAGTCGACCCCAGGGCCATAGTGCCGCCAGACGGTTTGGGTCAGTTTAAAAATCCTGACCCCAACGGGACTAGAACCCTCTACCCCCGGCTTGTAGCTCAGTGCCTTAACCACTACGCTATGGGGTGCCACTGTTCTATATTTTGAAATCCACCTTAGCTGCATAAGCATACTGTGTCATCACATCATAGAGAGAACTCGCATTCTGTTCTGCTATTCTTTGCTCTAATGTAGCGACCCTGCCGGTGTCTGTTCTAGAAGTTTTAATGTACACTTGGCAAAAAAAAAAAAAGAATGAGCGGACTCTTTATATCGAACATTTTCAAGTTTTAACGCGCGATTCTCACGAATGAACTAATTGCACAGTAAGCTACAATACGTTCGCCTTCCTCCAATGAAGAACATTCCTTTGTGCCCATTAAGCCAGCGAATTCTTTGCTTAATGACTTATGGCTTGCTTAGTATGCAAAATGTCGTTGGTTCGATTCCCGATGAGGTCAATTTTTTTAATTGTTACAATGCTTTCCATTTTATTCAGTCTGTCCACTCTTAAAGAAAAAACTAATTATTTGAAAGTATTAATATTTTATTATTATTATTATTATTATTATTATTATTATTATTATTATTATTATTATTATTATTATTATTATTATTATTATTATTATTATTATTATTATTGTCCATTATCTATGGGCTACTATTAGGCTATGTAAATTAAATATTTTAATTGGATGGTGAAACTTTTTCCTCACTCATACGTAATAAGTAAGTAAATACATAAATATATGAAGCTATATTATATATTATTACATACATTTATAGCATTATTATTAAAACGCTGTACTGCACACTCAATTAAATTTATTCCGGTCGCTAAATATTGATAAAAAGTTTACTTAAAATAGTGTAAAGTGGACGTAGAGTACGTGGCTGCAATGAAATGTTATGATATGTATTTTGCGGAAATACATATAAATAAAAAGTCATTGTCGAGGGACTTGAACCCTGGTTCTCATATATATATATATATATATATATATATATACATACATACGTATTTCATTTTTCGTAATTCATTTACCTATCTACGCTACTCGAACGTCGAATACTAGTCGTCTAAATCCTGGTTGCCTTGTTTGCTTTTATACTATGCACGAGAGTTGAATTTTATTTAAAATGTTGCAATTGGAATAATATTGTAAATATCTAGAAACATGTCTCCTGCATTGCTCTTTTAACTATTTTAGATTATTAAAACCAAAAACAGCGTATTTAAAATACATATTTAACAATGCGTTACCTCGTGAACCACAGCTTTAACTCTTTGAACATGCGCAGTGGTCATAGCAGGACTCTGCGTTTAGAAGCCGCTCATTTTTTCTTGCTAAGTGTACATTGTGTTTATGTTGAATTGCAGGTGATCACGATGTGTATGTGCGTCACGTTAAGTGCCATGGTTACACTAGTGTTTCTCTTCCTGCCGAAGATGTACATCATACTTCTGCGACCGGAAAGGAATAATCGTGCATTATTTACAACTTCTAAAAGCATTCGTTGTCATATTGGTAGCCGAGTAGCGTCTGCAATATCCAATAAAAGCTCCAACTCCTATTCCAGCACGGACTCGCCAAGGTAAGGTCACTGTCAAATGGATAATTATATTTTTATTCTGAGAAAAAGAAAAATGTCAACATGTAAGTAGAAGAGAGTAAGTATAACATGTAATGTGTGTGCTATATATATATATATATATATATATATATATATATATATATATATAGAGAGAGAGAGAGAGAGAGAGAGAGAGAGAGAGAGAATGAGTTTATTGGAACTTTTTTGCTTCTATTGCCGTGTACTTTCAACCGTTTTATTAGTTAGCTCATTAATTTTGATACACCATGTGCATATATATATGGTAAATTTGGATTGAGGTGTCAGAGTATTAAAAATTATAATACAAAATTGTGTACCTTTTATTCAGTCTCCTCAACTTTTAAAACAATCATAACATTTCCGATCTTGGGACCAGCTCCATCCTCAGCAGAAGGTTTGTTACTCTCCAGCTACTGTACTGACAGGTTTCTGATGATGTTGTAGTTAAGGTTTTTCATACTGGGTGCGTTCTCGTTTAAAATCAATTTGTTATCAACTTCATTAAAAATCTCTAACTCCTATACTATGTTTATCTTAGCTGTGTTCCATTCTTTGTGTAATAATATGAAGGTGTTGTGAATAGCCTACATATGATGTCCTTCTTTTATTATCTGTTTCGTTTAACTTGATTTGCCTTCTGCATATTTAAAATCTTTAAAATTTTCTTTAAATCTGACATTAAAACTTCTATAGGTTCTACCTACATAACATTATAATAAATAATTAAGCTTGCATTATTTGGATTTCCTTAGAATGTGTGCTCGTTGGAGCGACGATCAACGACATATAAAAAGTGTTGCTACACCAGAGAAAATGAAAACAGGCTTTTGCATTAAGATGTTCATGTTGGAGCAGCGATAAAAGTAACGATAAACGATGAAAACGAAGAGAAAGGAAACTTTTAATTTCTTCGCCCTTATATAGAGTGATGTAAAAAGTTGCACAAAAAAATTTAAGAGCAAATAGGTGGCATGAAAATAAGTATTTTCGAAGAGGGGACGAGCTATCGTGTCGATATAGATTAACGTCATAACATTGGCCCCTGCATATTACTTCAAAGGTTGACTGCGGACAAGAGTGCTATGCTTCTACGGGAATTATTGCCTATGTTAATGGAAAATGTGCCACTTGCTGTAAGGCAAAATCTTTGATTTCAACTTGACGGTGCACCAATACATTTTGGTGAACAAGCCAGAGAACGCTTGACTGAAACTTTCGGGGAGAGTTGGATCGGACGTGGTGGACCGATAACATGGCCTCCACGTTTTCCTGACCTTACGCCTTGTGATTTCTTTATTGGGGTGATATTAAGGAAATGGTTTATGAAACACCGATCGACGATGTACAGTCTTTGAAATAACTGATGGCGCGCACATAATTTTGAGTCTCAGAACGAAGCCACTGCGCATGATCAGAGATTTGGTTCACAAGTATACAATTATTTGTGAAAATAAAATCCGTTCTATTTCGTTGTGTATCGTGCAATGGAAAATAATTTCGTGTACATAAGTAGTGCGGTAAATACTGAAAATAAAACAAAGCAAAAGAAATTAAACAAAAGAAACAAAATTATTTGAAATAAGGACGAGAGAGAGAGAAAAAAAAAGCATGTCAGCGGGGTCAAACACGCGACCTTATACACGGGAAACAGAAGCTCCCTCCACTAGACCACAATCATTCCTGCTAGGAATTGCCTGTATGAAACGATGCAATACTCCAGGACTTACTTGTATAATGTAATTATATATTATCTTCACTTAGTTTAAATTAATCAAACGCGTTTTGTATTAGTAGTGGAAATAAATAATTTTGTCATGCCTTGTGTTTTGTAAACAAAGTAATGAGACGTTATAATCGTTATTCATTATATATATATATATATATATATATATATATATATATATATCATCATCATCCTGCCAGGTATTAGTCCTAGAAGAACTGTTACGGCCTGAGAAAGCAGTTTTCGTGTCATCTTTTCATAGGTCGACCAAGTGACCGTTTCGCATTTGGACAGTAGTTCATTATTGCCTTGAGGATCCTGGATCTAGCCATTCTTGAGACATGTTCCTTCCAGTTTAGCTGATATCTGGAGATGTAGTCCAATATTGGTGACACATTAAGTTCTTGAAGGATTTCTACATTTTTCTTATATAGGCCTATATGAGCTGTTTCCTTTAATTAATCAATGTCCTTATATAGGCCTATATACAAATATATTTATATACGGGTAACGAAACCTGGTAACATGTAGGCATTATGAAAATTAACGACGTAATTTAAAAAAAAATATTCCTGGCCAGGATCGAACGTGGGCCCGCATCGTCGAAAGAGAAGATCTTACCGACTACTCCACTGAAGCGAGTGATACAAATATTGCATGTGGAGGAGTCAGTATGTGTAACAACGTACTGGTGTGAATCGCTCTTCAAAACTCAACTTTACATCATCTAGAGTTGCGCCATCATTTTTTTCAAAGGCTGTACCTGTATTACAGCAGCATAAATAATCCAGTCCAGACATTATATCTTTCGCAGAATGCGCCGGTATTTGTTATAGCGCTATGTAGCTTGCCGCAATGAAGATGGAGGTCATTTTGAACATTTTATACGGCATGTGATGTAGTTGTGTATGAGACAGAATAAATTAGTTTTTTTTATGGTAGGCATTTCTTTCCATTTGACTATTCACATACTCATTTGTAGCTTAGGATTTCACGCCTGCTGCGCCACATAGTGCTTGTCCTATGACCTTGATCCATAACAGCTTCAGCTCCATATCAGAGTCTGTGAGACCATCGTTCCTTCTGCAAAAGTACTCATTTTCATGCCACCTACTCGCTCTTAATTTTTGTATACTTTTTTTCATCGCCCTGTATAAACAGAGAATATAAAAAGTTGCTATCGTTGTATATAAGTCGTAATTATCAACAAGCCAATACACATTTTAATAAACAGATCAAGTAAAAAATTGGTAATGATACAATTAATCAGTTGCATATTTTTGCGTGAAGCTTTGTGGAATCATAAAATAAATCTCATAACAGATTTACATCGGATGAGGTGGCATTGGAAAATGAATGAAATGAAAATAAATCTCATTATAATATATTTATATTGTATAACTTATGGGATGAGGTGGGATTGTAAAATGAATTCAACACGCTAGTATAAAATGTTTGTTCAATAATTTGCATTTTTTATTGTTTTAAAATATCAACATTTCAATTCATTGAAGTTAACATTTAATTATAGCAATAATTAAGGGCTTTTAATATCCATTACTTTTCTATATAAAATGGAAAAAGCTTAAGAGTTTGAAATAAAATAAATATGAATACAATTTTTTTTTAACATAAAACGTTTTTCTGTTGTTATTGGTTCTCCATGACAATTCTTTAATTAAACTGATAACAAACATTGTGTGTTGATGAAGAATGAATCATTTTCTTTATCTTGCCTCATAGTTTATGTTTTCTTAAACACGTGAGCTACAGTTTTCGAGAGGAAACATCCCTCCCATTTTCAACCGACATAATGTCTTTATTCAGACTTGGGACGCACGGTTTAAAGTCCCTCCCGGAGAAAAAATACATATATTGTAAATAATAATTGTAGATATTGTAAATATACCATAAAATAATATTGTTTATTCAATTTAAAAGTAGGCCTAAGAGTATTTTTTTGTATTTTTTATAATCTGGTTGAGTGGTAGACAAGGCTTTAAGGCCTCAACTTCTGCCAGGAAAAACAAAGCTTTTAGGATCTTTTATTACTATTATTATTATTATTATTATTACTTTTACTGTTATTATTATTATTATTATTATTATTACTACTATTACTGTTGTTATTATTGTTATTATTATTATTATTAATATTATTATTATTATTATTATTATTGTTATGAATACATAGTTCTTTATATAGATTTTTTATTGTTTTATAGATTATTTTAATTATTCGAGCAAACTCGTTTGAGATGGACTTTAGACATTAAAAGTCTGCAGTCTGTTGAGATAGAGTATAGTTCAGATCAAAAGTCTTGATTGAAGCTAACTGTAAACATCCCTACATTTAGTTCCTTGGAATGTTAGTAGTACAGTTTTAATATGACCTCAGGTCATTTTTGAAGTATATAACACTTGAGAAGTGATGGGCTCGTGTCTGTCTGTGTGTGTACTGCTGGAGGGTAAGTCACCGACCATTTTTCTTAATAATGTATTCCATTTCTTTTGGATTTAAATTCAAGTACAATATAATATTTGTGAAACTATATTTAAGAAAAGGGATATAACATTTTAATCATGTAGATTTGGTTAGATTTAAAATTCCACAACTCCCTTCTCAACCCCCCCCCAAGAAAGCACTGTAGTTTTAATATAGGCTTAGAATAGATTTAGGGCTAGAGATATTTAGGATTTCTAATTATTTATATTTTAGTAATAAAATAGTTTAAAATAAGACTATTTGTTTATTTCTAAACATGTATAACTGTACATCCTCATACTAACGCTCGGCTAGGAAACCGCTACCAGTTTTTCCAAGTCCCGAAGGTCCTTTAAGCCTAATAAATCCAGTTGGGGTCCATAACATTGGTGAACAGCGGTGGTGATCACTAAATAATTTTTTATTATTTTTTATGATAGGGAAACGGACCCTTGCAAGCTTTCTGGACCGTTTGGAATACAATGAATACTAAAATTTTGTGATACGTACAGTTTTAGGTTAAAATCAGCAGTGTAAGATTTATGTAGAACATAGGATATTTATTATTTAATAGAAATTAAATCAAGAAAAAGATATTAATTCTGGATTGGGATTTAGATTAATCAGACCTTGGAAGAGAGAGGGAAGTTGTGGAAAAAAGAACCAAAAATGTTTTTCGATGTAGCTATAATAATTGAGCAACCATTTTTTTTTTAACTTGTAAAAATCTATGCATGATATATATATTAAGAGAGTGTATTATTTGTTTTGTCTAGAAAATATGTCTGTTAGGACTGAATAGGATAAAAATATAAAACCATTATAGATTGGCAAAAATCATTTCTGAAACGTGGCCCTCTTAACGGGATATGTCGACGTATGCGAACCGAACTCGTGGCTTGTGGACGGGGATGACACGCCATCATACTAACATGAATATTTTTGCCGATGGTGATTGTGACCAATAATAATAGTAATAAAATAATTTCTCTGCAATAATAATTACGAATAAAATAGCATGAACTAATTACCTTCGTGGAAAATTACTTCCATATAATACTGAAATACAAATGGTTTAAATGTCTCGGGTTATTAATTACCTCAGGGCAACTCAAGCGATACCAACATATGAACGAAATGTTGAATTAAATGAGAAAATTTAGTAACGTTATATAGGAATTATTTTTAGATCTTTCCTGCGAACAGATCGTTTCTGCATGCGTTGGAAAATATATTAAATATGGAGATTAATTAAATAAACGGACTGTGTCACTCCTATGTTGGCAATACTAAATGTCAAGTCGAAATCACACCGACGTTGTTTAAATTAGTGAAAAATGACAGGTCATATGTATGTATATACATATATATATGTAGCATATATGAAATAATTTATGGGGTAACTACAGGGTATTGTTGAGAAAATATTTAGAGAAAGGAGTCTCGGGTTCGAACCCTGGTGACTAGCTTTACAAGATGGCGGCTGGAGTGAAGGCTAGGTTATGAAAGGTCAAAAAAAAAAACAGTAAAATAAGTTTTCACATACGGTGACTACCAGTTGTTTTTTTTATTAGATTTCTTGTCCGAGAACGGTAAGCAGGAGTGTTCTAAATTAGCTATAATACAAGTATATTCCTAGCAGGAATGTTAAGAGATGTCCGAGGAATATTTAGTTTGAAATATGTCCCCGTATGCGAGGCTATCTAACGGGATTTTGATAAAGATTCTGAAAATTTTCCAACTTGAATGAGGGAGTCACACTTCAAAATAATTCGCTCTACCCTATATGTATATGTATATGTTACCGAATCATCAGATCGAATATCCAAAATCATAAAGAGTATCAAATTTTTTTTTAAAACAGATTGATCTGGCAACACGTGTAATGTGTTGGCTAGGATGTCGTCACTAGAAGTCCTGGATTCGAACTCAGGAAAAGTGTATTCAGTATTTGGTTAATCTCTCCAGACTAGCGCCAGTTTAAAAATTTATTCGAGGTCATTGGAACTTGAACAAATAAATTATTTTCCATTTTTTTTTTACAAGTCGGGAATATTTAGCATTTGTCGGGAGTAAATTGGAAATTTTCCGCAACTCGTATAACAAATTTATCGAAGGAAAATATGGAAGTATGGAACTTAGATTCTTTTACAGATTAAATAACAAAATTATTTAAAATAAAATAAAAGTGGCTCATGGAACTCAGTTTCCTTTACAAAATAAATAATTAACTTAGATAAAATCTTGGTTTCAACGGAGTTACTTAAAGTGTAACATATAATAGACCAAATTATACTTGGATGGGACACCAGTAACGGAAATCAGATTACATCTCGTAACGGTGTATTGAAAATAGATTCTGAAAACTTTCCACAACTGTTACAAGGTATGTCAGCTGATGGTTCGAACTAGGACACATTTTGTCGCATAACGGCCTTATAATTTAGAAACAAAAGAACATAATAGAGGGATGCAGAATCTTAATCTATCTTATATGGATACAGGTAGTAGATGAATTATAATGTTTTAAATGATGTTGATTCATAAAATAGTTAGTACTGCTGAGGGAACCTTGATGCTGACCATTCTTATAATTCTCTGTCCGAGTAGACGACCTTGCCCGCATGAGACTAAGCATTTAAGTAAATAATAATAGAACATTATGTTTGGCAAAATAAACATACACGGATACGCCCGAAGATGTAATAATAAAAAAAAAAAAAAAAATACTAGGAATTACAAACATTATATAACTTAACGTGCCTATAAAATTTTATTTTAACACATTAGGAAACATGGATAGACTTTTACATAAGTGTGGCGATAATTACGTCTAATTTAAATCTCACTTCAGGAGGAAACAAAAAAAAAATAATATCCACAAAATAAATGAATAAATACATGGTATTGTCTATTAATCCTAACCCCAAGTGATATGATACTACATAACCAGGGATTTTTGCGTTTCTGTTGTGAATTAAATCTTATGTTTTATCTACCTTATAAATTTGTTTTTGAATTTTCAACCGACTTTATGCATTACTTAGGACCTTGAGTAATTAATTGAAAACCCATATGGTAAATGGCGACTTGCAGTTTCCCCAGAGAGATTTTTATGCAGTGAAGAGTTTGGATTAAATCAAGAGTGTCTAGTTACTTCGGCATTATCTTTAATGCGACTACATACTTAAAACAATATAATTTCGATTTTATGGTGGCAGCATTTTTGTAAGATTGTGAACTGTTCCGATAAATGTTATAATATTATTGGATTATTTAATTTCATAGTGAAGTGAGCAATCTAGTCGTAGATCTTTTAGATATTTTATTGTAGCAAGCGACGTGATAAATGAAACGGGGTGATAATGCCGGCGCACTATAGGACCATAGAACCCTGGAAATAATTTCTTGTCATTCAAGTGCAGTTTTTGAATATTTGAGTAGTGAAGTAGACTTAGTGGTTTAACTTAATCCGTAAACGCTCTATCATCATAAATAAATAACCTTCATTACACATATTCCGGATGAAGGGAATATTTGAGGAATAAGAACATGTGGGAAGTTAGAACTCAATTAATGAACGCCTTAATAATAATAAATAACCAATAAATAATGATAACAATAAATAATAAATAGAAACCTTACTAAGATAAGCTAATAATCTGTGAACTTAAACTAACTAATTTAAAAGTAAAACATCGGTAAATGGAACTAACTTAGGAAGCGAGTAGATAATCTTAATCGCTGCAATAAATTAAACCCAAAGATTATGAGAACCACAATTAAATATGGAACAACTACGAGTAATCTTAACAAACTAATTTGAATAATATTAATAATTAAATAATTAATAATAAAGCAGTTTGGCAGGTATAAAGGAGCATCAGATTACGAAGACAGGTCATGAGGTAAAAGAGGATGACCGAGACTCAGTGAATAACCAACGGGCAATCTGAGCTATAAAAGCAAAACATGATAACTAATCGACATAATAATGAAAATAATGATAATAAAAATATTAATAATCATAATAATAATAATAATTCACGGAAAATTAATAATACAAATAATAATAATAATAATAATAATAATTCACAAACAATAAACAATAATAAACATATAATAATAATTCAAACAATAATAATAATAATAATAATAATAATAATCATAATAAATATAAACTAAGTGCAATAACAAATGATTAGCATCAGATGTTATATCGATACTTAAAGTAATAATTAATTATATGAGGAACACTCAGATTTAAGGATTGCGGATAAATATTGAAGGACAAGGGCAAAAAAATCGTAACACTGAGATACCAGATAGGACTAGCATTAATCCTGGTATCGTATTTTAATAATAATCATAAATAAAACTAATTGCAATAACACAATGATAAGCATAAAACGTTATATTAAAGTAATAATTAATAATAGGAGAAATCATTAGATTAAAGGATGGCGGATATTATTAAAAGGAAAGAGGTCTAAATGATCGTAATACTGAGATACCAGATAGGACTAGCGGTAATCCTTATATAGTATTTGAATAATAATAATTAATACCAGAAGTAAAGGAAGTAAACAACGTGAAAGGAGTGACAAACAAACATCGACGAATAAAACCAGGAAGATAAAACTATTAATATTAGTGAAGATCCTAAACCTTAATAAAAAATATAATAAAAATAAACCGCCCGAATAATAATAATAATAATAATAATAAAAATAATAATAATAATATAATACTAATAACAATATTAACTATATTAATAATAATAATGATAATAATAATAATAAAAAGATAACAGACATCAGTAATAACAATAAACCTTAACGATCATAATAATAATAACAAAAAATAAAATAAAATTACCAGTAATGATAATGCATAATGATAATAATGAAACCCAGTAAATTTAAAACTACCAATAATAATAATAATAATAATAAATAATGATAATAATAAGTCGCGGTAAATTAATAAACCACACTAATAATGATGATTAAATAAGAGCGAACTACCAGAAATAAGACTTGTGTTTATGAATAAAATGAAAGATAACGGAAAACCACAATCTCAATTTCAGCAATTAGGACTCATTTAAGAGTGAATGGGTTCCGGGATAAGTAGTAGGCTAGTTCGCGAGAAGATAACGTGGAAGCAGTCCAGATAGAGGCACGTAGTATGTTAAGCCTATAGCGGAAGACGAATGATAGGTTCAATTAACCAGCAGTTTATGCCAACATGGAGGGTAGAAATTATTTTAACATTGCAAGAAATAAGGAGTGACAACAGTTCAGATTAAGAGGGGAGGATGTGCATTATCCAACTTGGTTTAAAAAAAAAAAAGAGAACGGAAGAGGGGCATGTGAACTTAGGAAAATTTATAAACTTTTTGAAACGCAGTGAAGAATAGGACAAGCGTTGAAAGATTTCCCCAGAATTATCGAGTGACAAACATGCAGAAATGATCGAAAACAAATTAATTTATTCCCATAGTAATTTAGAAGATGGAGGTTAGGATACTTCACCGATAGTTGGGTGTCTTAATCGATCTAGTGGAAAGTATTATCATATAAATTTGGGATTTCAAGGGCTACACTGAATATATTTCTAATGGAAATTACACACAATTATTATATTCGGCTGATCATGACACTTGACTGAGATGCATACAGGAGGGAACAGAGAAAGGATCTGCGGCCGAGATCCCTCCTCTGTACACCTTGATAGCACATCAGTGGGACTAGTGACCAGTTGAGAATAGACACACACACATGGGATTTGAAACTTATTTAAATAGTAAATGACCACTAGATCGCCTTTAAGGCTCGCCAGACTTGGGCCCACACTCACTCGGAACCATATTCAGATAAAACGAGCGAATAGACTGTAACCTAGGTCAATCTTGGCTAAGCGATGTTAGGGAAATATCACAGAAACCCACAAGAAGTTAGAAGAGTAACAGATTTAGGATAGGAAGCAAGGGAGGCATACTACTTCGAGGAGGCCTAGCCTACGCTAGAGCCACTGGGTAGGGATGCGAACAGCGACCCGTAGGAGAAAAACAGTGCACAGGCGAGAGAGACAGAGAAATAGGGAAGAGTTAGGGAGTGCGCAATCGGAAGGTGGGACACCCCCGTAATAAAAGGATCTGGAGTCACAGACCTCCTCGGTGATCCTGGGGCACTGGCCATAAAACCTTGCCGGCTTGGCACTGACGTTTAGGACCAGGGAACAACGGCAGGTAGAGCAAATAGGCATCGGAGAAATAGTGGCAAAAGACCACTTGGAAACAGAGGACAACAAGGAATTGAAAGAAAATATAGAATCTTTAGCAGAAGAAGGCACCCGAAGTAGGGAGCGTGTTAGGAAGCGTAGTGGGCAAGAACCGACCCCCGTCAAAGGGATTAGGATCGAATTCATCCCTATTGACGCAGGCGATGTTCGGTGAGGTCACTAGCTTACCTAAGGGAAATTATGAGTCAGGCGACTCAGGGAGCGTGTTAGGAAGCGGAGTGGGCAAGAACCGACCCCCGTCAAAGGGATTAGGGTCAAATTCATCCCTATTGACGCAGGCGATGTTCGGTGAGGTCACTAGCTTACCTAAGGGAAATTATGAGACAGTCGAAGTAGGGAGCGTGTTAGGAAGCGTAGTGGGCAAGAACCGACCCCCGTCAAAGGGATTAGGGTCAAATTCATCCCTATTGACGCAGGCGATGTTCGGTGAGGTCACTAGCTTACCTAAGGGAATTTATGAGTCAGGCGACTCAGGGAGCGTGTTAGGAAGCGTAGTGGGCAAGAACCGACCCCCGTCAAAGGGATTAGGATCAAATTCATCCCTATTGACGCAGGCGATGTTCGGTGAGGTCACTAGCTTACCTAAGGGAAATTATGAGACAGTCGAAGTAGGGAGCGTGTTAGGAAGCGTAGTGGGCAAGAACCGACCCCCGTCAAAGGGATTAGGATCGAATTCATCCCTATTGACGCAGGCGATGTTCGGTGAGGTCACTAGCTTACCTAAGGGAAATTATGAGACAGTCGAAGTAGGGAGCGTGTTAGGAAGCGGAGTGGGCAAGAACCGACCCCCGTCAAAGGGATTAGGATCCAATTCATCCCTATTGACGCAGGCGATGTTCGGTGAGGTCACTAGCTTGCCTAAGGGAATTGAGGCCGGAGACGATGCCAGGAAATCCGCCGGTGGTGAGAAAGCGGAAAGAATACCGCGAAGAAAGACGTACGCACGGATAGAATGTGGTCCTAACGGGTAGATAAATACTAGCAAAATAACACCGGAAACATTAGTGCACTAGAGGGAACAGAAGGAAAATTGGGAAACGCGCATGCATACGATTGTGCCATCGACGACAGAATTAGAGGGTGGGTCAGGAAGGGCCAGGGCCACTTTAGACGGAATACACTCTCCGCCTTCATGTAGTGCCCGGTTCGTTCGCTGGCTCACCCGGTTTATTTGCGAGACAGGAATCACGCAAGGGAGGGGGCAGGCATGACTAGGGCCACCGTTGGCATTTAAGGGAAACGTTGCTTAGCCCCATGCCTTCGAGGCTCGTAGCCCAGTCAGGGTCTGGGGCCCCAAGAAGCGATGGTTAGGGACCATCCAGAGTAAATGATGATGCCAGGAAAACCGCGAAGGGAAAGTCGTACGCACACATAGATATGGTCATAACGAAGGAACAACGAATAATAGTCAGGGACGTCAGAAACGTTGAGACACTAGATGAAAATACTAAGGGAAACACATAGAGATTACGATTGTGCGATCTACAGGTAGAGCCAAGAGGAACAGATTGACCTAGGATGGAAAGGGAAGAGGACGACATAAAAACGAGAGGTTAAACACCTATGGTGGTGTAGATAAGTTTAAGCACATAAGCAGTCTAAAGTAAAGTAGAGCCCCTAGGATACAAGCAGAACAGATAGGAGTAGTTCCGAGTGAAAGAAGAAGTAAGGAGAGAACCCAGGAGTAGGACGTGGGTAAATATTTCAAAGTAAGAAGAAAAAAAAAATCGAACCCAAATAAATGATGATATGTATGTAATGGGAAATCAAGGAAACCCCGGGAGTAAGAAGTAGAAAAAAAAAGCAGGTTAAATACATGTAGATCAGGAAACAATCAAGGAATAAAGTATACAAACGAAAAATAAAAGTATAAAAAGTTCAACAAATCAGCTATGAGAATTTGCCAATCAAACAAACAGTTAGGTGAGGTAAGAGTGTAAAGTACGCCGTATCAGAAGTTAGGGCAGCAGAAGGGAGAATGAGGACAAGGACTCAGGTTACGTAACATCACGGTGACTTCTAAAATTGAATCAGTACGGAATTAGAGGTTAAACTAAGTGGATTGATATATATTAGCAGTAAGATCAGATAGTCCGGGAAAATTAGACACAATGAATAATGAAAACCTGAATCCCTGTCCAGACACAAGTAACTTAAAAATCATATCTCAATTAAAGAAAATTAAGACTAGGAAAGGGAGAGTTAAGAAATAGAGGCAGTTATTTCAGAAGTGGAGAAAGGAAAGAATGCTCTCAAACTCAGGACCCTAAGGAGACGATGACAGAAATTCAGGATACGAGTATTAATTGGTGTTTGTAAGGACTAATTCGGCTTTGGTCAAGTAGCATTTACATGATAAATAAGTGTAGTATATGTCTTTCCGGCTGATGTGAAGACGAGCGCACCCAGTCGAACCTAGGACTCTATTATAGAGAAAGGGACTAGATAAAACCCTTAGAATTAGGCAAAATTTAGGCTGCTAAGTATAGCAAGATATTGACCGATCTAATTATGGAAATTATGTGTATATATACACCTGAAGTACTGTCAAATTGGAGTTTCGGGAAAATATAAAGATGATTTAGAAACTGAGATTTGTTGATGATGGCTATGCAAATTGATAGACATAAGAGCACTCTTTTCGGTTTCCCGTTTAAAATCTAGCAACGCCAAAAGGTAAAACAGGGATAACATTTGTATAGGAACGAGGTTGGCAGTAAGTTTAATGCAAAATACAATTTTGGGTGGTTTCACCATTGAGATATGACTAACTAAAAGTAAATTTAGAGGAACTGAACGTAGGAAAATTATAAAAATAAAGATGTACATGGTTGCTCAAGACTCGGGGTTCAGTTAAGAGGGATACTATTCTTAGTAAGAAACTAGGATTTGGTTTTGAGACCCCAGAAGGTACTATGGATTCATTTCTAAAAGTCCATATGGAATTTATTAAGAAAAAGGTAGTGCAAACCCATAGTTTTAAACAAATAAAAAATCAAAAAGAGAAAAAAAAACAGCAAAACTAAACAAAAATAACGGTACACAAAAAACCCTCAGCACAAGAAGAACGACTACGCACACGATCTGACACTACGAGCACGACTGGGCTAACTAGAAACAACGAAGGATGTTGAGTCACCTAGGACATCCCCCACACCACGAAACATAGAACAGCTGATACCAAAAACAAAAAGGAGGAAGACAAGGTCTATGCCGGTTCGACTTACTACATCAGGGATAGTCATTCAACATGGGAAATGTCCACCAGTCAATAAGGTGCGACATGAGAGACCAAGCAAATACCTTAACCATATCAAACCGAACCTCTGATCGTCCGTGGATCATATAATAATTCCCAACCAGTAATATACAGTAAGAAAATTGGATAAAAACACAGAAATCCCATTAAACCTATCCTCCGGATAATCCATGGCTCCTAAAAGAAATTGCTGGTCTCGGGAACTTCAAAGGACAGACCCAGTATCCGGCATGACTCTCTCCCGACTGAAGTAAGATACCATCACCGAACGTGGACCAAGCATCAGATTCAACCAGGGATGCTGTAAGAGATCAGCATGAGCGCGGACATGCGCGGCGCCAAACAAGAACTAAGTGCTCAAGTTCTCGGTGGACGCGGCTAGTGTAAAAGCCGAGTGTTGTGAAGAAAGTGATAAGCTCTAATTAAAGTTTTAGATTTTTCTTTTTCAGAATGACAGTGTGGAAAAGGAACAGCATTGAAGAAAACAGAACTATGAAACAGTTGAAAAGGAAGAAGAGTAGATAAATTGTGTTTTATATATGTTTTCTTGTTTCAGGTTCGGAGTGACAGGCTAATCCATTTTCCAGATGTAATTTGAAACCAGATAAATGTGGGTGTTAAAGTATGAAAACGTCTATGTCCCATATAGAGGAAGGGAACTACGGTTAATTGTAAAGAGAAAATGGATTAACTTGAACACACTAATTTTTATGACAAAAAAAAAATTGTTCCTGTTAAAATTACTGTTTGTAAATCATATGTTAGAAAGAGTTAAGTAGCTTTAGGAACAGGAGATAGAGCAAATCTGTAGTATCAATGTAAACAAAATCCAGATCAATTAAAAAGCTTGTGCGTAGTCTAAGTACACAATTTCAGCGGCCCCAAAAAGGGCCTTAAAAGACCCTTTCTTGGGATTGAGAAGGGGGGAGTGTTATGAATACATAGTTCTTTATATAGATTTTTTATTGTTTTATAGATTATTTTAATTATTCGAGCAAACTCGTTTGAGATGGACTTTAGACATTAAAAGTCTGCAGTCTGTTGAGATAGAGTATAGTTCAGATCAAAAGTCTTGATTGAAGCTAACTGTAAAGTTTTAATATAGGCTTAGAATAGATTTAGGGCTAGAGATATTTAGGATTTCTAATTATTTATATTTTAGTAATAAAATAGTTTAAAATAAGACTATTTGTTTATTTCTAAACATGTATAACTGTACATCCTCATACTAACGCTCGGCTAGGAAACCGCTACCAGTTTTTCCAAGTCCCGAAGGTCCTTTAAGCCTAATAAATCCAGTTGGGGTCCATAACAATTATTATTATTATTATTATTATTATTATTATTATTATTACTTTTGTTACTATTATTACTATACACATTCACAAGAAATCTTTGTGGAACACAATTTCAATACTTAGTGATTGTTACTAATAGCAAACTTCTAAAGTATTGTGGAATAGGCCCATGATGTACATTACAAGAAGAAATCTGATGGTAATACTAATTTATCATAATTGTTGATAGCTTCTTATTTATTTCCATTTTCTCTATTTCTGTTTTCATTGTTTTCTATTGTCAGAAAATGATAAAAAAGAATTAACAAAATGGAAGTTTCTACAGCGCTTTGTTCTTTTGTGTTTCACGTCACAGAGAGCGTACAGCGCCTTTCCGGAAACGCGATGCGCTGACCGGGAACAATCACTCAGGGGTGAGCGGAAACACCAGTAGGGGTGGGCCGGTCCCCGCAACTGTCTGGAGAACTCACGGCGAATCCAACGAACTCGTCTTCAATGGTGAGTCAAATACACATTTATTTTTCCCCCTTTCCTTTTCTCTTTATATTTTCGTAGCATTTTTATATAACAAACCAACCGCAATGAAAAAACTACTCTGATAGTTGCCGGCGGTTTTATACCAATATTTCATTCTGTCTAGCTTTGTTCTCCCAAAATCAACATTTTTATTTCTTTTCCGCGTATATTGGCACAAACATAGTGCTTCACGCGCCAAACTGTTCTGTGATAACTGATAAAATACCTCGCGCAATCTAATCTAGCGGGTCCGTCATATCATTGTTGTACTTAGGGAAATACGATGTGAATTGGTACTACTAACTTAGGGTGTCCGTGATACTTTCAATCTAAAAGGAGACATGTACAAACAATTAAAGGTAAACCTGGGATATTAAAAAAAGGTTGGACATTAACAAAATACAAAAGGATGTTTCAAAATTGTAAGAAACAAATTACACAAATTGCACATATAAGTTATGCCTGTTTTTTATTCGCCATTAACATTACTTACTCAGCTACATTAATAAAAAAAACACTAAAGTTATTGTTTATTAACGTTTAACAATATTTATCTATCGCTGCAAGGGGTATAAAAATCCACTAACTAAATCTCTTTCATCTAAGTTATAATTGAATTTCTCCACCGCCAAAGTACCAGAATCTGCAGAAAATCTCCAACATTAACTGCACTGAGCATGGATTGACAATTTGAAAATGTACCAGTTACCAATATATGAGAGCAAAAACAAATATATACCAACAGTACAACGTGGTCATACAACTGGCGCTTTCTAATGTTCATATTTATAATTACATAATGCAGAACAAAACGAAAACCGCCATTCATAAATACATTGACATCATCCCGAAAGCGGGACATTTGAGTGTCCCCAAGAAAACTTTTGGGACAGCGGGACATTAAAAAAAACAGAACTGTCCCGGGAAAAAACGGGATGAATGGACACCCTATACTAACTGAAGAGGCATTAAAATGTGAATTTGTGATTCTAAGTTAAGCTAAATTATAACTGATAAAATTATCGCGTGTAGCACGCGGCAAACAACACTACACAACATTATACTCGTAGAAACAACAGAGATAGCGCTTTCTTTCAGCTCTATACCACAGGTTGAAATGTGGAGTAAGTAGTAGTCCTTAGGCTATAAGATGACACATAAGTAACTGTCCGCAACTGCCAGCCAACAGTGAGAGAAGTGTACCATCCAACACAGGAAACTTCAGAACTTGACCTACATAAACTGTTGAAGTCATATACACTACATTCACAATTTGTTTGAAATAAAATTGAAAACTTCACAAAGAAATTTAATTTATTCTCACTATGTAAATCATGTCATTTTACAGTTGTGTCAATTACTGATATAAAACAGTACACCTTAATTGCAGTTATTAACCCTTAAATTGGAAAACCACTGACCGACTGAATAAGGCGAAGTCTAGCTTCACCCAGTGAGATGCGTATGTTAGAACCGACTAGGGCTCTTTGGCAGCTATGTAGATAGTGGCTATCGTTACGGGGTTTTAGTTCACTTAATCTGAGCCTACTTGGCGACGCCAGTATTTGCGTGCCGATGGTGATGAAAATTGGACAGATATTTGGGATGTGATGACCTGAAGTAGGGCATCAGAATCCACACTGCCTTCAAGCCGAGAGTCGGAAATCCAGCAGTATGGAATGAGCCACGCCACTCCAGGTGAGAGCACATCGCCAACTCTCTGGCTGGATTTATTGAGGGTTAAATCGGGTAAATGTTTTTTTTATGTACAGCACGCCGCTGAGGCAAGGGGTCCCATACTGCGTACCGCAGCATTTGCATGCAAAGATGTTAATGTATACATCTTGCTTACATGTTAGCCATTATCACTGATACACATATTCACCAAGGAAACCCACTATTTTCTCCAGGCGGTTATTGAAATGTGGCGGACCGCAGTGGAAACGAAATAATGCATAACTGTTATTATTTGATAATATATTGTTTAATTAAACACACATTTAAGTAATTTATTTTCATTCGTTTTCTTCTGTTTTATTAAAAATATTAAATAAATTAAACCAAATTATGTATCCTATAGCCAATTTAAGGGTTAATGATAGAAAATCCGTATTTTGTGTTAGAGAGATTGAAGTCTATTTATAAGTGTATTGAAGAGAAAAAGTAGTATCCTATTTTCTGAAGGGTAAAAAATTAATGTGCTATTTAATTTTGTTGCAATTGTTACGTCATTTACCACTTACTTCACCTAAAATAATAAAACAAGTGCCTAAGTTTTCAGTCTTCCTGAAAAAAAAAATTCATTAAAATATCGAAGGTACTTCGGAAAATATTCCATAATCAGCAGTTAAAAGTAGTAAATTGGATATTTATTGAAATATTTCAGGGGGAAAAAATAGAATAACATTGCGCTCAGGCCTGTTTGGCCGTATGTGCACGTTCTTGTTCAATTATTTAAGAATCGTGCAGCAACCAGTGGCATCGACGCTACCCCGAGACTATAGCGATGAAATAATGATGACAATAAACATCCTTTATTCACATAGTCCCTTTTTTTATATTTGCTGGCTTTATTCTGTTTTTTTTTTTTTTTGCACGATAGTGCGTTCTGTCGTACTGACAGGGATGGCGACCATGATTGAAAGTTCAATTTCCTAAATTTCGGGGTTACCAAAGTCTAAATAACTGTACTGTAAGATTACAAATTACCTACCTAGGGCGGGAAGTAATATCACTGCCCTTTATATATACTAAGTACAGTGTATATAAAAATATATACAAAAAGTAGTGTTAATATACATTACACGAAAAAAAATCGCTGCATTTTAAATGAACTGAACTTTATTTGAAACAATATAAAACGATAAATTCGTAATAGCCGTCATTTTATGCCTGTTTGGTGTCACGGCCTGCTGTAGTTTCAACTAAATTATATTCGGCATTTACCGAATATAGGGCCTACATTGGCCAGACTGCAAATGTCAGTCAGTTGTTTATAATGAATGCAATTATTTGCAACAAAGCTGTTATTATTTTACTATTATTTATTATTTTGAAAACACCATCGTGCAAAAAAAAATAATGTACAACATACATTTATGAAGTGTTTTACAGAATCTCAGAAATTAAAACCCTCGTTATCGGTCGGTTTTTAATCATTTCCTTGGTTTTTGTAAAAACCACTTCCCAACCTCGCATTTTAAAATAATATTAATTGCATTCTGGTTCATATAAAGACTAACAATAACCTCTCTATCATTCCAATAAAAATAATTTTAATCTATAAAATTTCTCATTAGAGAAGATGAATGGTTCATTCCGCGTCAACTCAGTTGTATAAATAAACGTGCTTATTTTGTTATGTCTCTGTTGTGTACGTGACAAGAAGAAACAATATAAGATGTTCATTTACGTTCTTACAAAGTAATTACATAGATTACAACAAGCCTCGAGGGAGCGCTGTGTTTAATTGTGTACAAGTTGCACGGAATTAATTCTGTTACATCTTTCAATCTGCTGAATATAACAACCATTTCCATTACAATTCCAATTCAAAATAATACAACACCAGGATTGTTTAAATTTTTCGTGTCAGTGGCGTCCCACGATCAGACATACTACGCAAAACTCAAACATTAAAACCGTTGCCAGGATTCTATAGAACTACAACTTGGCAAATTCATTCGTACTCTTATTTTTTTCTTTTTTTTAGGTGCAAGACCTATTCCATCCAGAATTAAGAGTCCATCCATCTCTTTTTTGGTCTTCCAGCTGTCCTTCTCCATCCTCCAGTAACTTGTCTCTTGATATGGCTACAATTCACAAAACATGCATTGCAGGTACACATTGTGCAAAGAACAACAGGGTCGTCATGTGAAATCACACTTATAGTACAACTCCTAGAAATCTGTAATACTTGTTCTGAAACACAAGACACACGATATCAGCCCATTGTATTTCGATCTTCAAATCTGTTTTACATCGAAATGGTACGTTTCCGGACATGGGTTCATTATCAAAACTTTATCTCCTAAGTCCCCTCTTCTACAATCCCTTGAAGTATATAATACTTATTCTGAAATATTATATATATATATCATGCTATGCTTGCAGCTTTACTAGGAAATTGTAGGTGTGGTAGCTTCTCGTTGCTTTCCGCACCGGTGAAGGATGATGATGATATAAGGGTGATGATGGCCATATGATTTCGGGGACCGTTTGCGCCTTAAAGTTTTTCTGACATTTGTCTTACAGGTGAGGAATAACCCCGATAGAAACCTCACCCAGAAAAACTGCCCCGACCGAGGATCGAACCCGGGCCCGCTGCGTGAGAAGGCAGCACGCTACCTCGAGACCACAGCGCTGAACACTATATATATATATATATATATATATTATTTTCTTCTTTGTTTAATGTTTTCGCTTCTGTTTTCCTAGGTAATTTTTTAAGATGGTGTTATCTTCCATGCAAGTCTTTCATTCCCTATACGTGCAACATGTCCTGCCCATCGCAGTCTACGAGACTTAAAGATATAATAAGAACAGTTAAGTCTCGTAGACTGCGATGGGCAGGACATGTTGCACGTATGGGGAATGAAAGACGTGCATGGAAGCTTCTTGTAGGAAAGCCAAATGGAAAACACCCAGTTGGTAGACCAAGAATGAGGTGGCAGAATGACATTAACTATGGTTTGAGGGGAGTAGATTATACAGGGAATGATTGGAAAGCATTAGCTCAGGATAGGGATGTGTGAAGAGCTTATGTCCGCGCAGCCATGAACCTATGGGTTCGATAGTGCCAGTAAGTAAGTAAGAAAGTTATATTTTGGTAAATTGTGAATCTCAGTTATCATTAAAATATTCTAAGGGTGACTGAGTGGTTTAGGCATTAAGCCTTTTTCCAAAACTGCGGTACGCGCGCTGGTTCGAGTATCTGTGAGTAAGGACATTTTCTAATGTAAGTTCGGTCAATGTAGGGTAGAGGGGGGATAGTTGGCGCACATTTGTAAAAAATGCAATATCTCTTTTGTGCAATGGTATGTATATATTATTATTATTACTATATAATCACAATTATTTTACAAACATAAAAAAATACTTTTTAAAACAATGGCATAATTGTTTTAATGAAAATCTGACTTAATAAAAATACCTAAGTTTAACCATCTCTCCCACCCTGGTGGGTAAGATGGCGCAAAGATATCTGTGGCAGTAAGCCGTGCAGAATTACATTAAAACTTCAGTTTTGACTTTCTTATTTTTTTTCTTTTCCATTCTTCCACACAAAGAGCACTTGTCTGAATATATAGAGCAAGTTTCATGAAGCCATCTCGTACATTTAATACATTTTATCCAGTCTGCTCTGGATACTGTCTCTTCATACAGCTCGAAAACATTCGACACACTGATTTTCATTGTCAGAAGTGGAATCATCACTTTCTGGTATTGGAATTAATGATTCAGATGACGTCGATGAACATGTAGATATATTATGGCGTCTACTCTGTGGTTTTTGTTTTGAGTTTTTGTTTTTTCTCCTGAGAACTGGCCGAAATTCCATGAGGAAATTTATTTTCCCATCATGACTCTAACCAGCACAAGTCTGTAGCCCAATTTGTTATTAACAATAATTTTAAAAATAACTCATTGAAATCAAATTGGATCTCATTAAAAAAGTCATAATATATTGGATGGATGTATGACCAATATTATGAATTTCTCAATGGGAATATATTTTTATAAAAAATATAATTCGTAATATTTGTACTTGATTTATCATGAAATTTAAATAAATATTTTTGTATTTTTTTATCATTTTGACCCCACAATACTTACAAAAAATCGTAACTGAAGTTAAATGGAAACTATCTTAGGTGAGAGCGGAGCATCATTTAAATACACAGGCGCGCCAACTCTACCACTCTTCTGTGCGCCATCTCTCCTGATTCACACAAAAATCTTTGTGCATAGACTAGAGATGGAAATGTTTGTAATAAGCATTGAAGTTATGTTATTAGTAACAAGTACAAGTCCCTTTGTATGTAGAGATGTCAATCTCCTTTCTAACGGTATTCAGTCCCTTTCAAACTGCACCCACAATAATCCTTTAAAAATTTGTTCAACTAGCAAAAATATGACTCTTCACAAAAATATTTATTTCTTCTTTTTTTTTTAACGTTACAAACACCACAATTTCACACGAGAACCTTCTCTTAGGACTGCACAGGCACGAATAGTGAAAAACGAGTTTTCTTATGATTTTAAGGATAAATGTTAGACTGCGCCATCTTATACACCGCGCCATCATTCCCACCTTTGCCCTATAGGGTTTGTGCTCACCCAGCACCCACAGTAATTTGGATATATTCACCAAGTATCAGCTCCAAGTTGAGAAAACCAGATATAACGGCTGGAGATCCGATATTCCGTGCACATGTTACACTTATACTATTTGTTGTTCGATAACATATATGACTGTCGTATGACAATGTGAGGCTAGCAGTCGCCAAGCATGGAGTTTTGTATACTAAAAAATAAAAAAATAGCGTGGGCAATTTTTTGAATTTTCACAGGTTTAACATTTCTCATCTTTGGCAATTTCAAACCTTTTATATGTAATTGTCCACCGTTGTGGTCTCGAGGTAGCGTGCTGTCTTGTCACACAGCGGGCCCGGGTTCGATCCCCGGTCGGGGCAGTTTTTCTGGGTGAGATTTTTATCGGGATTTTTCCTCACCTGTAAGACAAATGTCAGGAAAACTTTAAGGCCCAAACGTTCCCCGAAATCATATGGTCATCATCATCATCATCCTTCACCGTGTGGAAAGCAACGGGAAGCTACCACACCTACAATTTCCTAGTAAAACTGCAAGCATAGCATGAAAATGCTATGATTGCAGTGAAAGACCTGCCTTCGGGCAGAATTACTATGGATAGCATTTTCATGCTTGCAGCTTTACTAGGGAATTGTAGGTGTGGTAGCTTCCCGTTGCTTTCCACACCGGTGAAGGATGATGATGGCCATATGATTTCGGGGACCGTTTGGGCTTTAACGTTTTCCTGACATTTGTCTCACAGTTGAGGAAAAACCCCGATAAAAACCTCACCCAGAAAAACTGCCCCGACCGGGGATCGAACCCGGGCCCGCTGCGTGACAAGGCAGCACGCTACCTCGAGACCACAGCGGTGGACGATGGATGGATATGTAAATTATATTTTTAGTGCGACCTGCCTCATGGGTTAGTGGTCAGCGTTCGTTTGTGACTACTGTTCATGAGGTCCCACGTTCGATTCCCGGTCAAACCATAGGAAAGTTTCCTTAAAGGGAATCATTCCTGCGGTAGCTCTTAGTCTGGAATTTATGTTAAGTTTAGGTTAAAAACTCTCCTGGCTCTTATTATCATTTATCAAACACCTTATCGTCGGGATAACGTAACTCCGCCTTCTAGGCTCCCCAGCCTCAGAAGTGGTTAAGCCAATGCCAGAAGAGAACACCAGAGATGTCGAAATGACAACCTGAGGCATTGAATAAAAAATATTTTTATGTTTTTGCAAACAATGGGAATTAGAATAGAAAACACATCCTATCAGATCAGATTAATTTTGGGTTTCTTTCGGATACCCGGTGGGTGAGGGTCTTATTTGGTGCCCTTTGCTACCCTATTTTCTCCTTAGGTTTTAAGTAATTTTAGCTTTAGGGTTATGTTTCGATGTTGATTTTTTTAATATAATGTCTGGTGTGCAAAGCAGAAAAAGCGCCAGAATCTGTCTCTGTCCAAATCAACCCATGCTTAAGCTCCTTTCAGATAATCATAGGTATTTCCGAAATTTTTGTTTTGTTTGTTTTTGGTTTTAGATTTTTAACTTAGTTTTAAGAGAAGTTTTTTTGGGGAAGGTATAGAGTGAAAGCTTAAGCTTAGTGATTAGTTTTGTCTCGTCTTTGTTGGTTTATTTAAGTCAAGTGTTTAATGTCGTGTAGTATGGAGTTTGGTGATGTATTCCGTATTAGGCTAGTTAATTTTTTATAATATTATAATGATATTGTGAAAAAAATTAATGTCTGAACCAGGAATCGAACCGTGAACCTCTAGTTCTCCGTACTAGCGTGCAGCCCACTACACCGTTCTAGACTTTAGTCAGAACGGTGTAGTGGGCTGTACGCTAGTACGGAGAACTAGAGGTCCACGGTTCGATTCCTGGTTCAGACAATAATTTTTCTTTTCACAATATCATTATAATATTATAATATGATCCATTATTGGAACTGTATTAAAATAACAGTATTGGAAAATGTTAAATAGTTAATTTTTGTTCACTTATTATTATCTACCATGCGTCTCTCTCGCAGTCGGACCGGCAGACGAATCATATAATAGCCTAAATATTTATGACAAATTAGAAACTGGTTGAGGATCAATAATTTTATTACGGTATAATACTAGGCAGTCATAATCACAAAGTATAGTTTTCTTAAAGGAAATTCAAAATTAATAAGTTATATGCAGCCGACCCGGGTGGGAGTGGGATACACTGTAATTAAACAACACGGCATTTGAATTTTAGCATTTATTTATAAAAGTTTAAAATTGACAGAGTTAACAAAATAAGGCCGTGTCTGCCATAAAGTAAAACTACAGATATGGGTTTATACACTATAATTATTTATAATACTAATACAAAAATCTTGATTATAAGTCAAGATGGATACAACATGTTCATCGAATGGAAGATCACAGAATACCCAAACTAATGTTAAGATATCAACCTGCAGGAAGAAGAAGACCAGGACGTCCACTCAAAAGACTTCTGGATGGTGTTTCTTTTGAGGCCGAAACAGGTCAACAAATGGCCTAAATTCGTGAATGTACTATGATGATGATGATGACTAATACAAAATACTATTAATTAAAAGTACCCTTAAAATACGTACAATGGCTTAAATACTCTTCTTCTTCTTCTTCTTCTTCACTTCCTGGTTTAGGCAAGAGTTGCCTGTTCGTTCTTCACTAATATATCTAAGACCATCTCTTCCAAGGACGTCCGACATCTCTTCTTCCTCTTGGAAAATAATGGAAGATTTTATTTGGTAATCTACTTTCTTCCATTCTTTCTACATGTTCTTTCCACTGTATCTTGTTGTTAAATATATTTTCTGTTATGGAGTAGATCTGCAGTTCTTCACGGATATCCTCGTTTCTTATCTGGTCCATTCTAGTGCTTTTACTCTTCTTAAAAATTTCATCTCGGCTGCTTGGATTTTACTTTCTTGTTTGGTAGTGGTAATCCAAGATTCACTCCCATACAAAATGACAGGGGTAGTCATTGTTTATAAAATTTTAATTTTGTTTGTTTATGGGCTTTATTATTCAAATACTCTTGTAACTATAAATACATGTATAAATAATTTATATATTTTTTTCAATAGCTTATTGTATTCGAAAACTAATACATTAACAATGATGTCGATTTTTTCAGATGTTTTGTCAATTTTTGCTTGAAAGCTCTTGATTTCAGCTAGCAGTAAATTCCAATAGGAAGAGTGATATGTGAAACTAGAAGAATACTCTTTTATGATGCAGTATTATTAAGCTTTCAAACTTTTTTCAATACTGTGTCTGATTTCCAATCTGTGATGCAATATATAATCAGAAAGTGAGAAAGAATATAAATGGAATATTCCAAGGCTAGTTCTTCTCTGGAAAGGAGTTGTAAAATCCACTGTCTACTCGCTCGGCTCGTCCTACTTTCACTGTTGGTCATTTTGCTATTCATTTTAGAATTCTTATCGACCTTAAAAGCTGCCTTGGAGAAGTCAGGAATCAAGTTCCTGCTGTACTTCACTCTGACTACTAATACCCAACGTGGTATTATATAACTTGCATTACTTCAACATGGGATCACACTTATGAGAGAGATTTACTGGGAACACAAACATTGACAGAAGTGATAGGGAAGTTGAAATTATAATAGTTCGTACACCTAAAATGATATATTTTTCCAGTGAAAGCTATGGAGATCCAAATTAAAGACAGAAAAAACTGGAAAGGCTCAGGACCAGATGATTGGATCAAGTTAAAATTAATCTAAAAAAGAAAGGTTATAAATCTAATTGATAAAAGATTCGGAAAGAGGAAGTGTAGCTGGGTATAAATTTGTAAAGTTCTGAGATGGCCCTGTGGAAACGTCCGATGATAAAGTTGGAATGAAGTATTCATTTTAGGTAATTAAACAATCACGTTCTTCTTTCAAAATGTTGTATTTTGCTCATGCCTTGCCCATAAACTTATATTTATCATAATACTATACTCAATACTAGTTACGTACAGTTTAAGATATAAAATCTGGTCGCTCCCTTGAACCCAGGAAATTATCGAAGTCCACGTTCGGCCAACTTCAATTAACGCGCGGTTCATATACGAAATAAATTTTGTCAACTAAGAATTCTGTCAAATGTACATTCGGGTGTAAACCGTGCATTATTCTAAATTAGTCGAAAATATACTTTCTATAATTTTCTGAGTACAAGCGAAGAGCTTGTCTCGAAACTGTACACATAGGCATATATTATAGAAGATTAATATTATATTAAGGGATGTTGTAGCTGAAGCCGCTTCACCGTTACCAATATCCTTCCTTCTCGATTAAGGGTACTTTATTTTTTAAGTCCTTTGAAGAAATTACTTATTTAATGTTTTAGTGCTAAGTTTTCTTGGTCTTCTTCGAATACCTCTTCTGGCTAGTGTACATTGAGAGATTTTTATGCCATCGTTGTTGTTACATCCTCATAGTTATCCAAACCCTGTAACTCTTTCTTTTCATAATTATAACATTCTCCTCTGTTTTCATCCGTTTCCTAATTTATTCCTTCTGGATTCTTTGCAATCTTGATCTCTCTTCACTTCTTAAATAATTAATTTCAACTGTCAAAATATTTTATATTTTTCATTCACAATCCATACTTCACTGTAGCAGCATTAAACTAGTGTACATTATGTTCCTGTAAATATTCTTACCCTCTCTTACTGAATTGAATAATTCTGAAACTGTTCTTGTCTATTTAATCCGTAATTGAATATATGGAGATCCAATTTCCTCTTTTGTAATCAGGGAAATGCATGGCATTAAATAAATCCTTTCTCTTCAAAATATGGAAACAAGCGTATGAACATGTCTTCCAAAAGTTCGTTGTTTGCACATTTGTTGACCGCAAATTTCTCTTTACCATTCTTCCATGCCTTGGCTTCTTCAGAGCAATATACAGGTTCAGCAAGTACAGCATATAACTTAGTTATAGAATTAAAAAATCCAAAATATTCCTTTTCGTAAAACTCTTTCTCGAATTGTTCAAATGCATATTCTTTCGGCTCATGGTTAAAAGCTGTTAAAATTCTTGAAAATTCCTTATAATACTCCTGTAGCAAATCATTTTTTCTCCCAAAAAGAACTTCAGCTCTCACACTAGTATACAAAAAATAGTGCAAATCTAGAACTGGTGATGAAAATCGACACATTTGAAAATCTATTAATTTAACGTCATCGATGTTCTCAGTAACAGAATTGTAGTGAAATAATATATTATTCACCCAACAGTCACCATGGTTCAAAACTGAAATAGAATCCTTGATTGGTTTTACAACTTCTCGAACTCTGTCTACTATGTTGTCCGTAACTTTTAAAAGTTTATCAATATAATAGCTCGCAGGGAGTTTAGAACATTTCCCAAGTTCTTTAATCAACATGTTTATTCTATGTTCTGAAAATTCTTTTTCATCGTTAAGTCTGTCTGGAGAGTCAGTGAAATGATTCTCGTGGACATTGTAAAAAAGTGTGGGATTTCTGAGGTAGATCGCATGTGACAACCCATGGAAACGTGCTAAAGATATCACGACAGCTTTTGCATGATCAAAATCAAACAGTTTGAGTCTATCTTTCATTATGTAGCCTTTCATTGTCATATCTTCCAACACTAAAGTGTCTTTAAGAGAACTTTCAAAGTGTTGCGGTGATAGTCTTTTAATGAAAATACCTTCTTTTTTATCAATTAGTTGATACATTGCTGGTAAAATTGTTTTGTACACGATTGTTTCTGTTTGTAAAGCTTTAACATTATTCATAAACTTGCGAGTTGATTCACATAATGGAGGGGATTTGGTGATAAATGTGTATTTTCTCAAATCTTTTTCGTCTTCGTTTGTGTAACTTACTTCAACTCTACGAAGGATCCCTAGATAATTTTCACCTTTTGGAACCGCAGATTTCACATCGACTGATATTAAAGATACCTTCTTGTTACATTCGTTATCTTTAAGCAATTTCTCGACGAATGCTGTGTTCAGCCACTCGGGTACTTGTGTAGACATACTGCAGTGAATTTCCTGTAAAATACAAAATTAAAATATTATATTTGATATTTTATTCTAAACATCTTAGAAACGGTACTGTCTCTTGGCCATATGATCAGAACTTCTAACTACAGTTCATAAGGCCTCGCGTTCGATTCCCACTCAGAACACAGGAATTTATCCTTAAAGGGAATTATTGCTTTGGTCCCCCAAGGTATGAAATGTTAAGTTTAGGTTTAAGGATAGTTAAATCTTTAGATTCCGATAGACAGGACATGTTGCACGAATGGGACATGAAAATATGAGCATGGGAACTTCTTATAGGAAAACCAGAGGGATTAGGCCAATTTGCTGGGCCAAGAATGAGGCGGGAGAATAACATTAACCATGACTTGAGGGAATTAGATTAGAAAACATTAACTCAAGGTAGGGATGTATGGAAAGCTTATGCCCGTTCGGCCATGAACATACGGGTTCGATAATGCCTGTAAGTAGTTAGTTAGTTAGTTATTGGTTTAAGGGTTCTCCTGGTGCTTCATTATCAATTATTTATTATCGCCCATCATATCATCGGAGTAACATAAACCCGCCTTCCAGTCTCCCCAAACTCAAAGAGTGTTAAAATTCGGACAATGCCGGGGAAAAATGTCAGAAAGCCCTAGGACATCCTGATGGTGTTGGGAAAAAAATCTTAGGGACGATCACAAAAAATTGATTAACTCATATGTCCAAATTTAAGATTTTTTAAATCTTAAATCCCCCCAGGTTGTAATTACTACATTTCTGGAATTCTCTCCTGACATGGCGTACTAATAATCCACTTCTGAGGTTGGGCGCCTGGAAGGCGGGTTACGGCTGCTCCGATGATATGAAAGATGATGATGGTGATAATTATATCCCAGTAGAGGCCTTAAACTAAACTTAATGTAATGAGGAGAATATGATATTGATGATAATGATGGCCAGATGGTGTTCGGGTACCGTTTAGACCTTAAAGTTTTCTGACATTTGTCTTGCAGGTTAGGAAAAGCCCTGAGAAACCCTCTTCCCGATGGAGAATCGTTCCTATTATTTAACACAAGTTTAAAATTAGTTTTACTCTATGGATATGAAACGTGAAAAATGACCAAACAAATAATTAACTTGCTCCAGGTGTTCGTGAATAGGTGTTCACGTCGGATATGAAATTTATTAATTTATTTTAATCCAAAATTATGAATTAAAACAGTGCTGGTTGAATGCACGCCACCTAGTATACAATTTCCAAGTGCGTGGACATACGCTCTCCATACATCCCTATCCTGAGTTCATGTTTTCCAATCGTCTCCTGTATAATCTATCAAATCATGGATAATGTTATTCTCCCACCTCATTCTAGGTCTACCAACTGGGCGTCTTTCCTTAAGGGAAAACGCCCAGTTGGTAGACCAGGAATGAGGTGGCAGAATATCATTATCCATGATTTGAGGGAAGTAGATTATACAGGAGATGATAGGAAATAATTCAGGATAGGGATGTATGGAGTGTTCATGTCAGTGCGGCCATGAACTTACGGGTTCGATAGTCAGTTAGTTAGTTAGTTAGTCAGTCAGTCAGTTAGTTAGTTAGTTAGTTAGTTAGTTAGTTAGTTAGTTAGTTAGTTAGTTAGTTAGTTAGTTAGTTAGTTAGTAGTTAGTTAGTTAGTTAGTTAGTTAGTTAGTTAGTTAGTTAGTTAGTTAGTTAGTTAGTTAGTTAGTTAGTTAGTTAGTTAGTTAGTTAGTTAAATACTGGAATGTTACAGCAAATAAAAAATATATATACCATCCTCTTCCCTCTAATGTCGGACAACTCATTTCTTTATAGTCTAGCTCGGACACGGTGAATATTATGATTAGGCCTACAGCCCGGATTTGTATGCAAAATAAAGTACTAAATATGCATAAAAATGTAAAAAAATATGCACACTAAATATGCAAAAACAGATTCTAATAAAATCAACTAAATTATTTGCTTTGTGGGTTATATTAACGTATTCCTAGCTTTTACAGTATATCCATCCGTAGTAATTCTGCCCGAGGGCAGGTCTTTTACTGCAATCATAGCATTTTAATGCTATGCTTTGCAGCTTTACTAGGGAATTGTAGGTGTGGTAGTTTCCCGTTGCTTTCCACACCGGTGAAGGATGATGATGATGATGATGATGATGATGATGATGATGATGATGATGATGATGATAAGGATGATGATGATGGCCATATGATTTCGGGGACCGTTTGATCCTTAAAGTTTTCCTGACATTTGTCTTACAGGTGAGAAAAAAACCCCGAGAAAAACCTCACCCAGAAAAACTGTCCCGACCGGGGATCGAACCCGGGCCCGCTGCGTGACAAGGCAGCAGCGACCTCGAGACCACAGCGGTAGACTTACAGTATATAAGGAAGGTTTGCATGAGTTTTTTTTTGCCAGTGAAGAAGGTTTTATACAATGAAAATGGCCATTCTACATCACATGGTGTCACAGGTACATGTAAAAAACACCACAGTTCTTCAGTGAATTACGTTTATATCCAATTGATTGCAGAGACTTAATTAATAAAAAAGTATTAAATCATAATTAATTAATTAATTACTAGTAATTAGCTGAAGGGAAAATTATAATTTAATATCACATTTAGGAGTAAAATATGCATTAAAAATCTAAAATAAGCATTTTCCCCCCAGAATATGCATTTCTATTCATTATCAAATACCGCTCAAATTGTCTGTGAAGGAGCCACTTAACATGTAAATCATTTCAGCATACTTTTTAATGCATAAAAAAAGCATGCATTTCGCATACAAATCCAGGCTCTAATTGTGATATTTACGATTAAGGGACGAGAAAACATAACGAGTATTTGAGAATAGAGTTCTTAGGAAAATTTTTGGACCAAAGAGAAATGAACAGATAGGCGAATAGAGAAGACTACATAAGAGTGAGCTACATGATATTTATAGGTAACCAGATATAAACAGTTAAGTCTCGTAGACTGCGATAGACAGGTCATATGGCACGAATGGGGAATGGAAAAGGAGTATGGAAGTTTTTGTAGAAAAACAAGAGGGGAAAACGCCCAGTTGGTAGAGCAACAATGAAGTGGGAGAATAACATTAACAATGATTTGAGGAGGTAAATTATACGGGGGATGGTTGGAGGGCATTAGTTCAGGATAGGGATGTGTGGATAGCTTATGTCCGCGCGGTCATGAACCTGTGGGTTCGATAGGGCCAGTGAGTTAAAAATTATAATAATAAGGAACAGATTTCTATGATCTAAAAATAAGATGATGTGCATGCATTTATAATTTAAAAAGTCTTAAAATATGGCCCAATTATACAAAAAAAACCTACATTTTAATGAATCTATTAAAACTATTATTTTATAATAATAATAATAATAATAATAATAATAATAATAATATTTAATAATAATGCTTTATTTATTCTGGCAGAGTTAAGGCCATAACGCCTTCTCTTCCACTCAACCAGCACAAATACAAATAAATATTTGACAAATATAGATATACACTATACTAATTATAAACAGTTAAAGATACATTAAATGTAGCAATGTAAATTTCATGTACAAAGAACATTTTATAGGATAATAAAAATAATAATACTTTATATATAAAACTACAAATTTATACATGAAACTATTATTCTACCAGTTATATTATATGGATGGGAAACATGGACTCTTACTTTAAGGGAGGAAAGGAGATTACGAGTATTTGAGAATAAAGTTCTCTTCAAATTTTTTGGACCAAAGAAAAATGAACAGACAGGTGAATGGAGAAAAGTATATAAAAGTGAACTACATGGTCTTTGTAGGAAGCCAGATATAATAAGAAAAATATTATAATGACATTGTGAAAGGAAACATGAATGTCTGAACCAGGAATCGAAACGTGGACCTCTAGTTCTCCAGAACTCTACACCATTCGAAACTTGGCACAAACATTAACAATTCTTTCCACATATACAAATCTATAATTCTCGTTTCGTCCGCTGCCATGTCACTTCCATCGCCAGCGGCCGGCTTCGTTTAGAAGTCATTATATTTGAGAATTTTACACCACCACTTTCATAAGCAGTAAACGATGTTATTTAACATTTTCCAATACAGTTATTTTAACACAGTTCCAATAATGGATCACGTATTATAATATTATAATGATATTGTGAACAGAAAAATTAATGTCTGAACCAGGAATCGAACCGTGGATCTCTAGTATGAAGCCAACTACACCATTCGAGACTTCGCAGTTAAGTCTCGTAGACTGCGGTGGGCAGGGCATGTGGCACGAATGGGGAATGAAAGACGTGCATGGAATCTTCTTGTAGGAAAACCAGAGGGAAAACGTTCAGTTGATAGACCAAGAATGAGGTGGAAAAATAGCATTAACTATGATTTGAGGAAGTAGATTATACAGGGAATGATTGGAAAACGTTAGTTCAGGATCGGAATGTATGGAGAGCTTATGTCCGTGCGACCATGAACCTACGGATTCGATAGTGCCAGTGATGAAGGTAGTTAGTTAGTCAATTACTAAATATTTATAGGCCTACTAATTGTATATTCATGAACGTTTACCAAACTTTCCACCATTTAGTATTAAGAGTGGTCTTTCAAGGAATTTACAAAAATAAAAAGCGACCTTCGTGCAAATGACATTGCAACTTACGACTTACATTCATTATGTTGATTTAAATTTGTTCACGACTTATAAAATTCTCCAAAATATGACTAAAATATTACTTGTTACGGGGCACGCCGTAGTGTAGTTGGTTAAGACAATACACTACATACCGGAAGGTCGAGGGTTCGTGTCCCGGTGGAGTCCCGGAGTTTTAAACTGACCCAAACTTTCTAGTGACACCATGGCCCTGGGGTCAACTCAGCCTCTGACGGAAATTACTACTAGATACTTGTTGTGGGGGTAAGGCGGACGTCACGCAGGGCTGACAACCCGGCTAACATCAAGTTCCGATTTTCTAAGAGAAATAACATAAAAACATGAAGTATTTGACTTTTAAAAATTCCTAGCGCGACAGGCCTAGAAGGCCCTTGGCCTATCAGCCGGCTGCTGGCCTTATATCCGCATGTGTTAATCACAGAGGTAGACGATCATCTAGCCAGCATGTTGGGTCCCCAGCCGTTATAGCTGGTCTTCTCAACCTGGAGTCGCCACTTATTGTAGCTACCAAAATGCCTCACGATGCTGGGTTGGCACCGGTCCCATACTGGCCGTAATTACATTAGAAAATGTCTTCACTCATGGGGACTCGAACCAGCGCAAGTCCCGTAGCTTCTTGCCTTAACCATTCGGCTACGGCGCGGGCTTTTAAGACACAATAAAATCGCTAAATTTCATCGGAATATCTAGGCCTATATAAATGTTATTTACATACTCGATACTCAAAATAAAAGTTTAAAAAATATTACATGCTATAGGAATCCATTCCCAAATAATAATTATATTGAGTAACTTCTGGTCTTAAACTGGAATCCCCAATTTAGAATTTACAATTTAAAATGTATCTTTCCATGAGGACTAAGGCCTCCAGCCCGAAGGTAGGGTGACTTTCATTCACTCCACAGGTGTGTTAGTCCTATAGAGTGTTTGACCTTTTATTTATGTTCACGATTACTTGTATTAGCGATTTGCGAACTTACACTGATTCATCAGCATCAAGTATTATGCCTTAAGGTATGTTCCGATATCACCTTAAAATTGGTCTCTCCATTTTTAATCGGTCTTTCTGCAGTTCTTCATCCTAGAGTCTATGTATTAACTATAAATGTTGTAAAAACACTATACCAAGGGAATGTTTATAAATTGTCCCTATAGTGATAAATCTGTTTCGGTATTGTTGTTATCCATTCTATTGATGCGGTGCATCCATTCATCTCTATATTGTGCAATCCTATCTAATAATTTGAATATATTTATTTCTGTTCCTATATCTTCATTTCGTTACCGATCTGCTATTGCATAGGCAGTTACACTCATTTCTGAAGTTTCTATTCTTAGTTCCTGGTTTTTTTTTAAGACCCAGTGTTCTAATACATATAGTAGTGTTGTAACTTCCCTTGTTTTATAAAATGTTTACCCTTAAGTTCGTAATGTATCCTTTTGGATACATCACTTGGTTTAATTAATTTAATATTTTAAATAAATCCGGCTGATTTCCATGAAGCTGCTCAGTAAGATAAATGTCACCTGGAAGCGTTACGAGCGCTTCGCAGGACAAGGATGGTGGAAAGGCTGCTTCCTCTGAGCCTCTAAACATGTTCCTCTGGGTATCCACCCCCCAAGAGAGGGCTGCTTCTTCCGCTCTTCAAGCCCTACAAGTTTAGCTGTGCTATTCCTTGTCGCCCTGTTGACCGTTGAAGACTTGACGAAGATGTGGCCGCCCAATATGGATACAGACGCCATTCCTTCGTTGTGAGCTATACTTAGTTCCCCTCGCCTCTTACCCACCAGCAAGATTAAACTAAGTCAATCTTCTCCAGAAGGGTCGTCTGGTTCATCGGGTACTAAGCCCCCCCCCACCACGTCAAGGTGATAGTTTCAAATATTTGGGCTGTGATGTTGGCTACAATGTGGAAAGAGATATTCACTCCAAAATAAATAAATTTCAGACGGGTGTGGAAACAATACAGAGAACATTCAAAAATAAAATTAGAAAAGAAACCAAGATAAAAATGTATAATGTTATGGCGGTTCCCACAATATTGCATGGATGTGAAACTTGGGCTCCAGTGAAAAAACAGAAGGATAGAATACAGACGGTGGAGATGAGGTTCCTAAGACAAGTAAAAGGATGTACAAGACTTGATAGAATAAGAAATGAGGATATAAGAGAAGAATTGAAAGTACAGCCTTTATTGGATAAAGTCACGAATTACAGACAGAAATGGATTGATCACATGGATGGAATGAGTAAGGAGAGATATCCATTGTTAGCAAGAAATTATCAAGCAAGAGGAAGACGTGATGTTGGAAGACCTAGAATACGTTGGGCTGATGCATTATGAAGTCGGAACGGGTAATTGCCTAATCCCTGGAGTGATGATGATGATTATGATGATTTTAAATAAATCAGAATAAAACGAACAAAAAGAAACCACTTAAATATGTGTCTAATTATACAATATTCCTATTAATAACAGTAACAGTTACACAAGATTGCCTTTTCACTGCGGTCTGCCACATTCAAATAACTAAGAGAAGAAATTGGTATTTTGCCAATTTAAGGTTTGAATGTGCCTCTATTCTAGTTCCCTTTAGAATTCCATTTATGGTGCCATACATACATATAGGCCTACATATTCTTCTTGTAAGCCCTTGTTTCTCTCAACGAGATTTTGGCGCTCTTCCCCTGCAGGGGCGAAATTGAACCATACTAATTTAGTTACACTTGTTTTCGGATAAATGTCAATGATTGGCCCGGAGTCAGCGTTCCGGCTCATAGTGACATCTAGGAAACCATGGTAGTACTAGGACGGGAAAAGTCGGTAAATTTTGCTTCGTGGCCTTTTTATTCAGACTTATGTATCTTTTTCGAGCCTGAAAATCTTCAGACTCGGGGCCCACGGCTTAAAGTGCCTCCCGGAGAAATGTCTTGTTGGATTTTTCCATTCTAAAACATTTCATCGACACCAGCCAGGTTTGAACCCGCGACTCTCGGAACCAGAGGTAAATAGCATAACCACTACATCGTCCATCGCGGCCGACTACACATACAGTATATATACTAACTAACTAATTCAGTGGCTCTATCGAACCCGTAGGTTCATGGCCGCGCGGTCAAAAGCTCTAATCATTCCCTGTATAATTTACTTCCCTAAAATCATAGTTAATGTTATTTTCCCACCTCATTCTTCGTCTACCAACTGGATCATTTCCCTCTAGTTTTCCTACAAGAAGCTTCCATGCACCTCTTTCATCCCCCATACGTGCCAAATGTCCTGCCCATCGCTGCCTACAGAATTAACTGTTCTTATTATACCTGGCTTCCTATACATATCACGTAGCTCACAATTATGTAGTTTTCTCCATTCGCCTCACTGTTCGTCTTTTTTTTTTTTTTGCCCAAAGTTTTTCCTAAGAACTTTATTCTCAAATACTCGTATTCTTCTTACCTGCCTTATACAGCATATATATATAGAGTCCATCGCTGTGGTCTCGAGGTCTACCTTGTCACGCAGCGGGCCCGGGTTCGATCCCCGGTCGGGACAGTTTTTCTGGGTGAGGTTTTTATCGGGGTTTTTCCTCACCTGTGAGACAAATGTCAGGAAAATGCTATGATTGCAGTGAAGGGCCTGCCTTCGGGCAGAATTACTATGAATATATATATATATATATATATATATATATATATATACACACACACATTTTATTTGATTTATTTTTGCTATGTCACTTGAGAATAAAATTCTTAGAAACATTTTTGGACCAAAGAGAGGTGAACGGATGATTGGAGAAGACTATATAACAGTGAACTATATGGTCTTTATAGGAAGCCAGATATAATAAGAACAGTTAGTCTCGTAGACTGTGATGGGCAGGACACGTAGCAAGGAATGTTAGGAATGAAAGATGTGCTTGGAAGCTTTTTGTAGGAAAAGAAGGGATGTAAACGCCCAGTTGGTAAACCAAGAATGAAGTGGGAGAACAACGTTAGTAATGATTTGAGGGAAGTAAATTATACAGGGAATGAGTGGAAAACATTATCTCAGAATAGGGATGCATATAGAGCTTATGTCCGCGCTGCCATGAACCTACGGTTTCGATAAGCCAGTGAATTAGTTAGTTGGTTACTTAATGTCACGTAGGCCTACACTGACCACTGGTCTCCATGCACGGTATAACTTGCGTATCTGCCTAACACTTAATCCGCTTTTCTATTTCCTACTTCCCCAATTAATAATACGTGAATTTATATTGTAATATGTATATTTAACTTACCAAATTGTTAAAATCATATGTGACCATGCACAGTAGACAAGCAACTAATTGTGTCGCACATAAGTTCCACAGTTGACTTTAAACTCAAACATTCACGAGGTTACGAAAGTTACCAACACAAATATGTGATTAATTCTACTTTTGTGATATTAGTAGTAGTAGTACCGTTCAAGATAACGTCAGAAATGCCTGAAGGTTTCTGATAATGTTCTAGCCCACTGTTTCAGTTATTATTCTAATTAGCAGGTTTCCAATGTTTCGTATCTTCCTGCGCCCAATTACTTTGTCATTCTCCTTCACATTTCTCTGTCATTCCAATCTTCATTGTCTTATACTTTCTCCATCATGCTACTTAAAACATGACCAATCCTCGTTATTTTTAGGGTTCTTCTTATCTTGTCATCCCAACTTCTCTCAAAAATCGTTAAATAAAAATATACAGAGTGGAGATAATATAAGTGCATTTATTTTAAATACGTATTCCTTGGGTGGAATAAAAACAAAGTTTCAGTAACATTTTGGTGTCCTATAAATATTTTTCTTTAAAACAATATGCAGGTGTATCACCGACAAAATGATAGGGATGATAGGCCATGCAGAGAGGATAATTTTTTTGTGAAGGAACATAGAGTCGTAAACATGTAGTTCGTGAGTCATGCGCAGATGAATCTGTTCACCCGTAATGGTCGGAGTTTAATACAAACAATTGTACACGTATCATTTTATTGAAGAAGACATGTTTTTACAATAAGTGTTCAAACAACAAGTGTTTTGACGACGTCAAAAAGAATCCTGCCATGATCGGCCGTGCTGGTCGATCGTTGCTGCGACAATATGAAACATGCAAAGAGGCACAGGGCTTACTGTTTGAACATTTATTGTAAAAACATGTATTTTTCAATAAAAATGATACGTGTACAATTGTTTGTATTCAATTCCGACCCTTACGGGCGAACACCATCTGCGCATAACTCATAAACGACGCATTTACGACTATATGTTCCTTCACAAAAAATTATCTTCTCTGCATGGCCTATCATTCCTGTCATTTTGTCGGTGAGGTCCTGTTACACCCCTGCTTAATGTCCACGTTTCCGCACCATACAATAATATACTCTCCATCTATGAACTATAAACTATACATATATACATTATATATATATATATATACTCTCCATCTATGAACTAAAAACTATAAATATATACATTATAAATAGATATATATATATATATATAAAATGTATATATGTATAGTTTTATAGTTTCATAGATGGAGAGTATATTATTGTATGGTGCGGAAACGTGGACATTAAGCAGAGAGCAAGCAGAAAAAATATTGGTGACAGAGATGGGCTTTTGGAGGAGAGCTTCTAGAAATTCAAAAAGAGACATGATTAGAAATACTAAAACCAGAGAAATAATGGAAGTTCATAAATATATTCTACAAGTTATTGAAGAAAGAAGACCGAAATTGTTTGGTCACGTAAAGAGGATATCCGATGACAGGATACCTAAGATGATATTAAATTGTGAAGCGGAGGGCAACAGAAGAAATGGAAATCCAAAAGAACAGTGATTCAAGGACCGCATAGGTTTATGGTTTTGAGAGGATTAACAGAGTGATGCAGAAAATAGGGATTTATGGAAGATTAAAATTTACAATGGATTGTAGGAAAACTACTGTATTAATTTAATTTATTTTATATAAAATAATATTTAATTCCTAATAAACAAAAAGAAGAAAAATATAATTAGTTAAATAATAATAATATTATTAGATCTGCTTTATTATTATTATTATTATTATTATTATTATTATTATTATTATTATTATTATTGTTATTATTTATTTATTTATTTATTTTTTATTATTAGTATTATTATTGTCATTAACATTGTCATTGTTTTTGTCATTGTTATTGTATGTTATTGTCATTGGTATTATCATTATTATTATTTTTTTTTTGTGGGATAATAATTTAAAATAATTTGGGCTTATAATTCTGTGGCACCATGCATGAAACCAATAACCCTCATTTAAGTAGTTCTGAGAAAATGAAGATTCATGCATGGAGGTTTCCTATCTGAAGTGAACCTCCAATGTGTTGTACATCTCTGGATCTTCTGTTTAACTAATTGTACAGCAATCAAAATTTGAGGGATGATAAATGACAGCTCCAATATTACATTAATAATATTAACTCTTTTTTTTTAATTTGAGGGTTATGGGTTTTATGCATGGTGCCACAGAATTGTTATTAAAAACCTAATTACAGCATTTCAGAATTTAATTTATTGCTTAACCCAGATTGACGAAGCACTAATTTCTCGTGTCAGATATCTGAACACACGAAATGACAACGAAAATAAAACCGTATAAGAATGTAAGTTACTTTTTACTGTTTTACTTCTGTTTGTGTAATTCGACACAAATATATGTAGTTTCCACTCGTTCTTTTTTCTGTTCTTTAATTAACAATATTAAACATATTGCATCAATGTATATTATAGTATGCATCTGCAATGTAAGGTTTAAATTTGTATGGATTCATAAAATGGGAAACACCTTCTCCTAACTTTAATTCATAAAGCTGTCAGTGCTACCATCTGTTGCCACTTACAGTATTACGTGTAAGAGCTGCAATGTTTTGGTAAAGAAGCGATCTGCAATTCTGGCCGAATGAAAATTATTATAAATATTATTATAAATATTATTCATTATTATTAGTTATAATTAATGGTGATCAAAGTCCAGATTACGATTTCATTATATCAAGGCACAATAACAAAATTGATGTTAATAATAGATCATGCAAAACTACATACAGACATATCTAATTAAATTACAATATTGAGAGTTATGCTAACCCCCCCCCTTGAGGACAAAGGCGCTCCCTAAAGGGAGTTAAGTAACCACGCTTAATTTGTTTGATCCCCTTACATCCATAAGTTAGCTATGACGTGTGATTATCATATCGCCTCTAAGAGACATCTACAACGCCAACTAAGGTACTACTTGGATAGCTGATTAAATTTTAGTTCGAGGCTTTAATTTAGTCTTAAAGTCCCTTTACGAGCCTGAAAATCCTCATACTTGGGACTCATGGTTTAAAGTACCTCCCTGAAGTGTGTTGGATGTTTTCTTCCTAAAAAATACATCGACCCCAGCTGGATTTGAACCCGGTAAATAAGTTAATATGAAGTTTAAATGTGCATTGATAACATTACCTGAATATCCAAAAATTAATCAGAAGTCTTAAAAAGAGTGCCTGCATAAATATTTATTATTATTGTTATTATTATTATTATTATTATTATTAATATTATTATTATTATTATTATTACTATTATTATTATTATTATTATTATTATTATTATATTATTATTATTATTATTATTATTATTATTATTAAATTATTATTATGTTTATTGTGACAGAGTTAAAGTCATAAATCTTTTTCTTGTAATCATCCACCAAAAACACAAAATACAGATTATAATGATACATCGGCCTATATATTAAATTATAAAATATGAAAAAAAATGATAATGTACATAAAATGTGTCCACCGCTGAGGTCTGGAGGTAGCGTGCTGCCTTGTTACGCAACGATTCCCGGTCGGGACAGGCTCCGGGGTGAGGTTTTTTCGGAGTTTTTCCTCATCTGTAAGACAAATATCAGGAAGCTTAGGGCCCAACGGTCCCCGAAAATCATCCAGCCATCATCACCATCATCATCCTCCTCCTCCTTCACCGGTGTGAAAGCAACGGGAATCTACCACACACCTATAATTCCCTAGTAAAGCTGCAAAGCATAGCATGAAAATGCTATGATTGCATTGAAAGACCTGCCCTCGGGCAAAATTACTATGGATGGATATAAAATGTTTGCATACTCCTTTTTAATACTGCTTAAAGTACTGATAACTAACTAACTCACTCACTGGGATATCGAACCCGTAGGTTCATGGCCGCCCGGACATAAGCTCTTCATACTTCTCTATCATGAGCTAATGTTTTCCAACCATCCCTGTATAATATATTTCCCTCAAATCATGGTTACAGTTATTCTCACACATCTTTCTTGGCCTACCTACTGAATGCTTTCCCCCTGGATTCCCTACATTGAGTTTCCATGCCCCTCTTTCATTCCCATTCGTGTCACATGTCCTGACCATCGTAGTCTACGAGACTTAATTGTTCTTATTAGATCTTGTTTCCCATAAAGATCACTTATTTCATGTTATGTAGTTTCGCCTTTCTGTTCGTCACTTTTTGGTCCAAACATTTTCCTAAGAACTTTATTCTCAAATAGTGTAAGATCGGGGATAAAAATAAGAAAATCTGTAATGTCGGTATTATAATCGAAGACATAAACTTGTATGTTTTGTACTTCATGATTTAATATAATATTGGATTAATATTTTGTACCAGTTGCAGTTTTATCAATCAAATGGGATTATTGACATTTATATTATATTACAGCATGTCCCTATTCATCCTAATTTTTAGAGTGAATAGGGACAATATTTTGGGTGAATTGGGACAGTTTTCAAATTACTTTCTTCGGTACAATTTTTCTCAGGCATTTTAAACACAATTTTATAACAATTTTTTTTTCATATTAGGTCTATAAACATTTTTTTTTTTCTTCCCTCGGTTCCAACACTCTTTCCATGATATCACTCTCGTTCTTTACGATGACAGCAGATGCGTTCTCCCAGTTTTGATGGAATGAGATAGTTGAATTTTATAAACAAACCCCACACATAATGTTATTCCGTCCCACTACTCCAGTATTATCATCATAATTTTCTACTTCTTGTTCAGATTCTGACGATAATAAATTTGAGCTTATTGAAGTTTTATCCGCGAAGCAAAAATCCGCATGCATTGTTGAAATTTAATGCAAATCCACATGCAGACAATGGAAGAATTTTTTTTACCTGTTACGAATACATAGAGTAGCCTATTTTACATAGATATTTAATTATTTCATAGATTATTTTAATTATTCCAACTAAAAGACAGTTGTTGAAATAAAGCACTTAGACATATTAGCTATATTTCAGGACAGAGTTTTGATTATAGCAGGACAAGATTACAAGGCTAACTGTAAAATCTCTGCATTTAGGGCCTAGACTATAGGAATGTGTAGTACAGTTAGTTGGAGATGTAGGTCAAAAGATTAGTATATAACCCTTGCAAAATAGGGGACTCGGGTCTGTCTGTTGAAGCAGTAGCTGATGGGTAAGTCTACATACCATTTTTCTTAATAAATTTGCTAGGACAATTAGAAAGAGAATTCAAGTGTTTTTAAACAGTTTAATGCTATATTTCTAAGAGTGTAGAGTTATTAGATAACTATTAAAAATGTATAATTAGGGTAGATTTATAAACCCCCATCTCCCTCTCTCAAATCTCGAGAAAGTTTGAATGTAGGTTTTCTTAATATTAAGATTAGATTAGCTATTTAGGGTTAGAATACTTAGGGTTATTCTAATCATTAATCTCTAGAAATAAAATAGATCTTCTCCTTCTTCCTTCCTTCCAAGTATTAGGCCAAGGCCTGTTACGATCCTATAGAAAATTTTCCCTCCAGCGTTTCATAGGACGGCCCAGTGATCTTCGTCCTCTTGGTATATAATTATAAAGAGCTTTGGGGATCCGATTTGAACTCATTCTTTCAAGATGGTGTTTCCAATTTAGTTGGTAGGCCTACTGTTTAATATATTCCAAAATTGGCATAGTCTTCAATTCTTTTAAGATATCGGTGTTCCTTTTCCGATCCCATCTGGTGTAACCCGCTGTTCTGCGCATGAATCTCATTTCACAAGCCGTTATTCTGCTTTCATGTTGTTTTCTTAGTGTCCATGCTTCACTACCATAGGTCAACACTGGTCTAGCCAAAGTGTTATATAAACGTAATCTGGTGTTTTTTTTGTACAAGGGATGGTTTCATAACTTGATTAATAATTCCTAAACTTTTATTATAACTAGTAACTTTTTCAGGGATATCCATTTCATCCCAGATAGAGAGATAATATCCAAGATATTTAAATTGATTAGATCTCTCTAAAATTTTATTCTGGAGACAGATTTTACTTTGTATGGGGTCCTTCCCATGAAATGCCATAATTTTAGTTTTGTTAATTGATATTTCCATATTAAATTTGGCACCTATTTTTTGTAAATTATAAATTGATCGTTGCAAATCATTTTCGGAAAGTGCCAGAAGAGCTAAATCGTCTGCAAAAAGAATAGCATCGAGTTTGAGGTTCCTATTGATGGGTATATATCCTCGTTGTGTTTTTCCTCCATTCATTTATTAATTTATTCATGTATATAATGAAAAGCACCGGTGAAAGTCCACAACCCTGTCTTACTCCAGTGTTGATCTTTTCCCAAGAAGATAATTTGCCATCTTGTTTAACAGAGATTTCATTATCTTTATAGATGTTGAAGATGTTAGTAATATATTGTTGTGGAACTTTATCATCAGCTAAAATTTGTAGTAATATATTTCTGTCTACTTTGTCAAAAGCCTTTATGAAGTCAATGAAGGCGATATGAGTTTCTATATTGAATTCCTTGTGCTTTTCTAATAGTAGTTTTAGAGTAAAGAATCCATCTGTACAAGATCTACCCTTTCTGAATCCATTCTGCTCTTCTCCAATTATATTTTCATAAATTTTCCTCAATTTATTCTTAACTATATTAGCATAAATTTTATATCCAGAGTTCAACAAGCTAATTCCACGATAGTTATCTTTGATTTGGCGACTTCCTTTTTTGAAGATTGGTATTACAATGGATTTGTTCCAGCTTTGTGGTGGTTCTTGTCCTTCCCATATCATATTAAGGAGAATAAGAAATCTGTCTAAAAAATTTGTAGTTGAAAATTTAAATAATTCTTGATTAATGTGGTCTTCTCCGAGAGCTTTGTTACTTTTTAATGATTTAACAACATCAGTTAATTCATCTATAGAAACTTGTTCCAAAGCAGTGTTATTAGAGATTGGTATTTGTAATAAATCATCCTTTTGTGTCCATAAATGATGAAAGTAGGTAAGCCAAGATTCTTTAGATATACAATTTAAATGTGCATTTTCTCTTGAATCATTATTTAATTTTTTGAAAACTTTATATATTTTTGGTTGAGGCCTAGTGATATCATTTTCCAAAAATGAGACAAATTGTTCCCAGCTTTGTCTATGTTTTTTGCGAACTTCAATTTTAGCTATGGCTCTCTTCCTATGATACTCTACTTTATCTTCATCTTTTTTTGTAGACAGAAATTTGAAACATACAAAAATAAAATAGATAAAATTAAGAATCCATTGTTTATGTTCGAAAAACGTATGCATTTATAACTAACAATCCACATATTAACGCTCGGCTAGAACCTCATACTACCAAAATTCCAAGTCCCGAAGGTCCTTTAAAGCCCCAAGAAAACCAACAGTTCGTAATACGAGTATTACCAACTGCTTTTTTCAACTGATCGTCACTCCCACTGTTATGGTGACGTTGAAATCACCAACGGCGAACCCCAAATAACTCTGCCGCATGATACAATCTCCTCCCCTGGCGGATTGCATTAATAGCTCTACGCATATCAACTTCTGTCCCACTCTGTTTAGAAATACACTCTGTTTAGAAATAAATTAGTGAAATACGCCGTCCCTAATCATTATCATCAACAAGGATTAAGCCCAATAGCCTGTTCCGATCTCATTATAGGTCGAATTGGTCCTTCCATCTCTTCAATGGTCTTCCCAACATTCTTCTCCCTTTGGTTTTTAATTATTAATTTATATTCTTCTTGGTATGCGCTGTTCATTCATTCATAATACGTGCTGAGGTATTTTATTCTTTCACAGAGATTAAATATATTAAATTCCCGTCCCTATTTAGCCGAAAATTAATGTTCATTTTCAACCGAATACACCATTTAAATATTCATAGGTTGGCAACACTTAAACTGTTGTCGAAAGAACGGGAATTATCGCAATCTCTCTGGGGATAAATACTTATTAATATAGCAAAAATTAATTCTTAATCGGACCATTAGTTAATAAGAGACACACATGATGAAAGACGAAAATAATTAATGTACGAAGCTATTATTTCACTTACCTGCAACACCAATTCTTTGTTGTGTAATCTTCAGGAAACAAACGAGAATCAAAATGTTACATAACTGGTTTTGATACATGAAGTACATAGGTTAGCCGACAGATGCCAGCACGTTTGCTGTTTTAGATTTAAGTGAAAAGAACAAGTGTCCCTTCTCCCCGTGACCCGATACAGTCCTACTCGTAATAGTTTCTCCTAACTTAAAGTAAGAGTCTATGTTTCGCATCCATGGGCCTATAATATAACTGGGAGAATAACAGTTTTATATATTTCAGTTTAATTTTTTTTTGAGAAGTTGGACAAAAGTCCCTGTAATGCATAATAGCATGCATTTACAGAATTGAGCAAATATTCGATTTCTTTCTGCACGTTATTCTTGTTTATAATTATCGTTCCTAGGTATATGAATTCAGTCATTTCTTCAAAATCTGTCTTTTATTCAGTCACTTCTTCAAAATTTTCCTCATTTGCAATAACTGTCCATTTCCATTATATAATTAATTTCTATGTGTAACCAAATATTTAGATTTATTGATGTTTACTTCCAGTCCCAATTTCTTAAAGCTACTTAATAGAGTGTAGATATTGGTCCTTAGTATCTCTCCGCTATCGCATAGTAATACTGCATCACCATCATAAATTAGCAGCTTATTATCACAATTGAGTTGTAGGCCTTCTTCATCCTCTAAAGACTTGATGACCTGTTCTAATACAAAATTTAATAGTAGAGGAGATAGTGCATCTTCTTACTTTAACCCACTGTGATTTTCAAATGTATCTGAAAACTGTTTGCCTACACGCACCCTACTTTTTGTTTCATTTTGAGTCATTCATCCGAATGAATCTAACTATTATCTGTCCAACGTATGAAGCATACTTTGACATTTAACTTCCTAATGTATTACTCTCCGCGCACAGCACATGTAAGAGTGCAGGCGGACCCTGTCAGCTATTTGTTACACGCCGATAAACTAATGCACTATACAGTTCACTACAGTAACAGGATTATGCTCCATAAACTTAAAAAGTAAATTTAACGCCTTTTTCACCAGTCTTTAACAGTTCCCATTGTGCTTCTAATAATTTTGACCACACATTTTATCACTGAGTTAAGTTAATATAAACTACCCACAGCTGCAATATTTGTAACTGACATTCAACTTCATCTCAAGAATCGTTCAGTTTCAAACAAATGCGAATTTTTAGTTAGTCTCCGACCTTCGAACAAATATGTAGGTATATACTGTATTCTGATCAACTACAGTTAACATAAATAGCTTTAAATACGTAATTATATTAATCGAGTACTTTTTCTATTTTTTTCGCTTCCGCTGAACTGTGCTTTGGTCATAACGAATCTCAGTAACTGCAGCATTCATATGCTTCGTGGATTACAAGCCCATTTATTTTCCTGAAGTGTCTTTCTTTGACTGGACAGAAAATATCATTTAGGAATTCCGAACTCCAACAGAATAACATGTAACTTCTTCTCTTAATTTAATGGCATGCCTTTTTTTATGTCTACACACAGTTGATGCACAGTGTCATTATATTCCCAATTATTTGTTTTAAAATCTGCCCTGTGCTAAAAATCGGATCTTTTGTAGATCTATTTCTTTTAAATCCACATTGATGATCACTTATTACGTCGCCAATATAGGGAATAAGTCTGGATACATTTATTTATTTATTTATTTATTTATTTATTTATTTATTTATTTATTTTTAGAATTTTGTACGAAGTTGAAAATAGTGAGCTACCTCTGCAGTTGATGCAAACTAGTACTAATTATTATTTAATTACTCATAAACTACATTTATTATATGAACACCTAGCAAAAAAATGAGCGGATTCTTGATCTCGAATATTTCAAGTTTTAACGCGCGATTCACGCGAGTAAACTAATTGCGCAATAGAGCTGCAATACGTTTCCCTTCCTCCAATGAAGAGCATTCTTCTATGTATACTGCATGCCAGCGAACGCTTAGCTCACTGCCTTATGGCTTGCTTCGTAGGCAAGATGTTTCAGGTTCGATTCCCGATGAGATTAAATGTTTTAATTGTTACAATGTTTTCTATATTATTCTGTCTGTCCACGCTTAAAAAAACTAACTATTTGGAAATATTACTATTATTATTATTATTATTATTATTATTATTATTATTATTATTATTATTATTATTATTATTATTGTCCATCATCTATTGGTTAGTATTAGGCTGGACTAGACCTATATAAACTAAATATTTTAACTGAAGGGTGAAACTTTTTCCTCAGTAATACGTAATAAATAAATAATTATATGAAGCTATATTATCTTTTATTACATAACTTTATAGCATTATTATTAAAACGTGGTACTGCACAAACAAATTTATACCAATAGCTAAATAGTGTTATAGAGTTTACGAAGGCAGGATTATTACTTAAAAAAGAGTAAATTGAACGTCGATTTGTGGCTGGAATTAAATATTATAGACGTATTTTGCGGAAATACAAATAAATAAAAAATAATTGTCGAGGGATTTGAACCCTGGCTCTCATACATATTTCATTTTTTCGTAATTTGTTTAATGATCTACTCTACTCGAACGTCGGATACTAGCCGTCTAAATCCTGGTTGTCTTGTTACTTTTACACTATGCATGAGAGTTGAGCTTTATTTGAAATGTCGCAATTTGAGTCATATTGTATACGTCGAATACTCGTAAATATCTAAAAATATGCCTCCTTCACTTATTTAACTATTTAAGACGATTACAACCATATACAGCGTATATAAAACATTTAAAAATGCGTTACCTTGTGAACCACAGCTTTAGCTTTTCGAGCATGCGCATTTGGTCATAACAGGGACTGCGATTTGAAGCCGCTCATTCCTTTTTTTTTTTCTAAGTGTACATTATGTAGGAACAGTGTTGAGATAAAATTTAAAACAAACTGAGCGTGTGTATATATATACACACACACATATATAAGAAAAATAAGTGTTTGAATTGGATTCGCCTGGTGGTGTAATGGATATCACGCTGAGGTACAGACTCAGAGTTCCGGGTTCGAATCCCGTCCAGGCATTTATTTTTCTTATCATATCATACCATATATATATATATATATATATATATATATATATAATCTTATAAACCTTGATTTAAAAACTCAAAATCTCCTATAGTCTATTTTTTTAAGGAAGAAAGATCCCTTCAACTCTTTTCAGAGAGAGAGAAAGCAATTCGACCATCTACATCTGAATTATCATTATAAATAGGATAAACGTCGGTTATCAATTATGTGTAATGAGGGTAGGTGGGGTTTTGGTGACCTTGGTTTCTGGGTGAGTGAACGTTTGAGTTAAGATTTTACATTTATTACTCAGGCTACATTATCAATTATCTACAGGACGTAATAAATTACGTGTTTAACTACATCTAGTTCTCTTTATACAGCTGTAGTTTTTTGTGCCCTTAATATTATAACCTTAAATCTATATATATTATCTGAATTATCGATGCAATTAACTGAGGAACGTTATATTTTTAATGCGATTATATCTCTTTAGGATTTTTTTTTTTTTGAGTTTATGGATTTGCGTTCCTATATCACAAACCCCGCCTTAGAAGAGGGAGGTTGTACTATTTGAAAATAGTGTTGGGATCTTTCCTTCCGTTGAGAAAAACAGACTACAGGAAAGTCTATACTTACTTATGCAAAAGTGCTAGATTTCATACATTGAGTGTAAAAGTAATCGGTGGTTGGTCGGTGTCTAATGTGCTGCATCTAACAGTGAAGTCATTAGCAGTCTTGCTCTCCAGTACTTCGAAGTTTTGGAAGTTTCCTCTTTGCCGACTGCACATTTGTTGAGGTGCTCATCACCCCTTTCTTCTTCTGGATGGTTGCATAGAATATATATTGGTGTAGACAATATGTTGATCTTGTGCAATTGTTTAGCAAGGCAATCGTGTCCTGTGGTTAATCTGAATTGTGCAACTGCTGTCTTCCGTGGAAGTTCTGATATGATATATCCACGTAGACTTCCACGGCCGGAGTTGCTATGATGATCTTGAAGAAGATTTTCGGGCTGTAGGCCTCACGACCACGGCTTGAGGATGCCAGACGCTGTCTCTGGCGAAACGTCGAGGAACTTCAAGCCTCGAGACCTCGGCCTACAGCCCGGAAATCTTCTTCAAGATCATCATATGACTTGTTTGTTTATGTATATATATATAGTTCGTATTCATAAAAGTCCTTTCCTCTCAAAATAAGGCAAGATCTGTTCATAATACTTTCTTAACACAGAATCGCTATACACCTTTCTGAGTGAATTAAACATTCCTGTTCCACGAGAAAAGTCATTTGGAAGAACAATATCATCACATGGCCAGGGTTCACAACAACAAACCAAAGTTTGGTACAAGCTGTGATCAATGCAAACTTTTCAGTTCTCTTAAGTTCTTCCTTCAATTTAGCTAACGTTATTAAATTTGAGTCATAGCCACAACATTGTAAAGTATTGCTTAATTCTGAGTGATATTCCTGTATCAGTTCACTGAACCTTTGAAACAGAACTTGTTCTTGTAAATTCAAGTAAAGAAAGAAGTGCAGGTCGATGGCTGGTGAGGTAAATCTTGCTAGTTGGAAGTCAAAAAATCTTACGTCCTCTACCTTATCATTAGATACAATTTTAAACATTATATTATTGATCCAAATATCTCCATGGTTCAAAACAGAGACTTCACCTTCTTTTGGCTTCGTCTGTTCTACCATAACATCAGTAGCCTTGCTTGCTAGTTTATCCAATTTGTTCACAAATCTTCCAAGTCCTTCCCATTTCTCAACATTAAATATCAATGCATCAAATGTTTGATTATGGAAAGATTCCACGGTGCTATTCATGAGCTTTGTGTAATGACCTTCACTGAAAGTCTCCATTATTTTAGGATCTTCACGATGTAGCACAATTGAGAGAGCATGGAATTTAGCAATTGATCTTATCACAAGTAAAGATTGTTCGAAATCTAGACGTTCTCTTCTGTCTAACAAGGAAAATCCACTTTTCTTCAAATCTTCCAAAATAGAACATCAGATTTAGGACACAAGAAACATTTTGGAGAAAAAGTGAATAGTTTTTCTCCTGCCAGACGATTCATTGCAGGTAATATTTTTTCGTACATTGTTATTTCTTTTAAAAAAGCATTCACATTCTTTGAAAATTCTATCTGAAAGTGGTCGGTTGGCTGTGATTTGATAATCAACGAAAGTGTGATGGGATGTAAATTATTTACAGTATACTGTACTGTAACTCGGTGAAGAACACTGAGGTATCCTCCACCTTTCACATCAGCTGTCGTAACATCATATTTTATTATTGAAATATCATCTCGGTTGCCCATGTCTATCTCTAGAACTGTCTTCAAAAAATCTTCATTAATCCATGGTGCAAGATTTTTAGCCTCCATTTTTTTAGCTGAAAATAAGAAAGCATATTTATAAATAATGCACTCAATTAATTCAATATTATATACACCATGTAATCATTTCGTGACTACAACCTGTTACAGCGTCGCAGTCAGTTGATGGATTTATACGAAACTGGTGTCATTAGAAAGAGAAACTTAAGTAATCACTGGTCTAAAATGATTTTCTTCTTTCACAAGAATAAAAATAGATTTTAGAAGTTTCAGGTTGAATTCAAACAACATTTCAGTTTTTCCTAATCAAGCATAGGCTTTGTGCGATATTCATTTGAATTTGTTATAATACTACTCATTCTGTCTCACCTAGAAAGTGGTAGATAGTGATTTTCGGGCATATTTTGCATCTGGAACATCTCGCTTCTTGGTCCAGCAATAGTCAACCAGCATATTAGAACTCCACTTGCCATGTTACCTGTTTTCCATCGTAGAAATTTGCTGATGAAAACGCTCACCGTGCTCATCGCTAACAACCCAAAACTTTTCCGGGAAGAATTCTAATTTAGAGTTCAAGAAGTGAATTTTTAAAGACACGTTCCATCCCATAGCTTTATAAGAAAGCAGAAGACCAGTCACTATGCCACGATAGTTTTCTGCTTTATGGTTTCCAAGGAAATTGCAACATACATTTTTGAAAGACTGCCAGGCTGCTTTTCCAAGTGGATTTAACAGTCTTTCAAAATGTTCTTCAGCCATTAATGACCATATATGTGGCCCTTAAAAATTCCTTATTTCAGTTTAGCATCACTGACTTTGGGTAATTTCGATTTCAAGTACAAGAATCCATTAGAAAGGTTATCCATAGCTGTCACGAAATGTTTATTTACTCCTAATTTAATATGCAATGGAGGTGAATATATATTTTTTTTCAGGATTCACTAAAGGGACATGTGACACATTTTTCTGGCCAGGGATAAGATATTCACGTTTAGGCCGTGATTTTCTAACGTAGTGAAACTGGCACATCGCAATACCAGTCATGTCAAAAAATGAATGAATATGCACAGTCTTGTCTTTTGGTGGTTCAGCATGATATCTAATATTTATAAATCAATGTTTGTTGGTTTGTTTGTTCATATTCTATGCACGGCCATACCGTTGATCCGATTTTGATGATTTTTTTTGCAAAATGTTCAGGAGGTTCCCGGGATGAACATAACCCCTTCACTCCTAAAAATCACCCTTTGTAGTGAAAAAGTGCAATAAAGTCCCTATTTTCACGCTTAAATGGCTTACGCTGCCTAACCCATAGCAAATACACCAAATTAATGTACACAGAATTTAATATCTCTACAAAAAAAATGTCCGCGACAGCTTATGTTTATCTTTAACGGATAACTCACAATAACCATTTTTGTCTTTCATTGATACCAAGAAGATCGGAATAAGTAGATTCCCGGGCAAGCGTGCTCTGCCATACCGTTCATCCGATTAAGATGGGGCTTTTTGAAAAATGTTCAGGATACTCCGAGGATGAACATAGGCTATAAGAGAGTTATAATACTCAACCCCTTCACCCCTAAAAATCGCCCTTTGTAGTGAAAAACGTGAAATAAAGTCCCTATTTTGACGCTTAAATGGCTTACGCTGCCTAAACCATAACAAATACACCAAAGTAATGTACACAGAATTGAACATCTCAAAAAACTCTACAAAAAAAGTCCGCGACAGCATATGTTTTTCTTCTACGGATAACTCACAATAACCATGTTTGTCTTTCGTTGATGCCAAGAAGATCGGGATAAGCAGATTCTCGTGCAAGTATAACAGCGCACGGCTGGTGGTAAAAACATTAACAATTATTTAGGAGTAGCAGTGCTCGCCGGGTATTAACTAGTTATATATAATTTATTTAAATACAGCTAGAATAAAATCGCTACATATGAGGTATCGGTTCCTACGACACGTCAAAGAGAATGCTAAAATCAGATTTTAAAAAGTAGCTGTTAAAAAAGATAAAAAAAAAGTAAGCCCGATTGAAAATGACTACATTTCAGAATTCAGTATGAAGAATTGCACTAGATTCACTAATCAGATTTAGTGTGAAGAACACATTCTCGACCAATGTCATTTATAATTTATATGTTGACAGAAACAACATATGGCAGCACAAGAAGAAAAAAACTCTGTATACCGTTATTTCGCTTGTCATTAAGGCATTGTTGGAGACAAAGAAGTTGTTACATGGTATGAATGTTAAATTTTCAAATGTGTGTGAATTGTGCAACATTTAGTGGGTTATGAAGAATCCAGAGGAACGTAGTTGGTGTATATTGGAATATCCGAGTATAGATATTGTAGGCCTAATTAGGGTGCAGCGTGCATTCAGACATAATTTTCATAAGTAATGCCACGAGTTATTTTCAATTTATCTAGAGAATTTGTAAATCAAGAGTGGCATTTGTTAGGACTATTTAACGAATAAAATTAAGCTATTTACTCACAAATAATTATTTAAATATAGTTATTTTAAAATATTTATACATTTAATGTAAACGGCAATGTTTGAAAACAAATGAGAAACGATTGGTACGCTTCATATGCTTCTTTTGTTCATCACTGCAACCAGATCATTATTTATTGCCAAAGAAACGCAATATTTTAAGAATGCACTCTAGTGGAGAAAAATGAAACACATCAAACTGTATATTAATTAATTTTTTATGTTCTATGATGTAAATATGACAATTATATTTTTCTGGAATGTTATTATCTGGGAAAAAAATACATTTAAGAAAGTGCAAACAGTAGTTTTCTTTTTAATTGCTACGAAGGTTTTTATATCAACTCCCGCATGCGCTATGTGTTGACATTCATGCACTATATATATATATATATATATATATATATATATATATATATACAATTTGGTAGCCGTATTTCTTGGAGAGTCAGTCATTGCAAAATAATGCTATGCCCTATTCAGAATGTTAAAAAGGAGGTGCTTTCTTTATTATGATAAACTTTAGTTGGTAAATTCTAGACGAAACACGACTGTGATTGGTTGTAAATAAAAAACCATTGAAATATGTATAAATTCAACAACTGATTGCGATGCTATACCAGGTTGTAACCACGGAATGTTTCTGCGGACACGATGTTTTAACATAATGCAATACATGAAAAATATATTTCTTAACATGAAATAAACATTAGGCTACTTATAAATTAAAACCTAAATTGGCAAAAACAGTGATATTTTAATACTATAGGGTTTTTCATGTCTAGAAAATAGTTTTCGTCTTATGGGAACGCTGTTGTCACTTGACGCCGCAGACTGAGTGGCAGATAAGAAAATATAATTATCCCTAAGTTTCGTTGAAATATGATGGTTCAATGACATATCCATTATTTAATATAGGCCTATGGTTATAATTATACGTTCTACAATATTTTTTTCTTAAATCGGATACCCACCTTCTTGGCAAAGCTGTAACTAACTAACTCACTGGCAGTATCGAACCCTTAGGTTCATGGCCGCATGGACATACGTTCTCCATACATCCCTATCCTGAGCTTATGTTTTCCAATCATTCCTTGTATAATCTACTTCCCTCTCATCATAGTTAATGCTATTCTCCCACCTCATTCTTGGTCTACCAACTGGGCGTTTTCCCTCTGGTTTTCCTAGAAGAAGCTTCCATGCACGTCTTTCATCCCCCATTCGTGCCACATGTCCTGCCCACCGCAGTCTATGAGATTTAACTGTTCTTATTATATATGGCTTCCTGTAAAGACCATGTAGTTCATTTTTATGTAGTCTTCTCCATTCACCTGTCTGTTCATCTCTCTTTGCCCAAAGATTTTCCTAAGAACTTTATTCTCAAATACTTGTAATCTCCTTTCCTCCCTTAAAGTAAGAGTCCATGTTTCGCATCCATATAATATAACTGGTAGAATAATAATTTTATATATTTTCAGTTTAACGTTTTTTGAAAGGAGTTTGGACGTCAACAGTCCCTGTAATGCATAATTGCACGCATTTCCAGAATTGAGCCTATGTTTAATTTCTTTGTGCTTGGCAAAGCTGAAGGTAAACTATTTAATCCTTTACTTAAAATGAATTAATTAATAAATCAATCTCACATGAAAGGACAGTTTACTAGCAAGAATTTCTCCATAAGAGCAATGCTATTTTCTAGACGTGAAAAACCCTACAGGCATGTAAGTAGATTAAAACATTTGGTTATCTATAAAATAATAAGTTTATTTATTTTCAACTTTAAAATATGATTTTAGCCAATTCTTTGATATATTGTACTTACAATTCAATTAAATAATCACTTTTCTCTAAGACAATCGGTTCTATTAAGTTACTTGATATTTCACGAAAGAATAGTTTTTGATACATAAAATCTGTGTATCTGCATACTATTGCTTCAGATAAAATGAAAGTACTTGAAAATTTGTATAATTTCACGACAAATAGATAAGAAAGATAAGATTATGCACAAGTATATGTAATATTTTGTTTTATCATTCTCCAATTTTTCCACTTATAGTTAGTTATTTATCATTAGTACTTTTTTGAAGTTATGTAAAATTAGCGTAATAATGGCCTTTTTAAAATATAATTAATGATTTCTGAAGCATCAACACACAGTTATTAAATGAAAGGAAATTTTAAAAATAATGTATTAGTACATACTACTTACACTTCTTCTTTTTTCTTCTTCTGTCAAAAACACAGGTTAAGGGTTTATTCCCGTCTGTAAACTAGGCCTACAACTGGAACTGATCTGTCCAACGGCAATATGAGGTCGACCTAAGTCTCTGTTTCCTGCAGAATTATAATTTACATTTTTTTTGGTAAACGATTTTCTGGCATCCTAACAACATGCTGTCTCCATTTATGTCTCATTTAGCTATGGGAGCATACTCAGACAGAAAAGCATGCAGGTCCATGGGGCATAAAGTTGGCAATCCTACCATGGACTTACCCAACCACGGCTTCTTTACCCGTGATGGGGATATGTTACTTAACTCAAAAAAAAAACTACTACTTACACAATACCAATAATAATAATAATAATAATAATAACAACAATAATTCATTCATTGATTTTGAGAATTTTCCCCTTCATTGAGGGTATCTCCAACCAATCTTAGTAATTAACATGAATTAAAATAAATAAATATAAATGACTACAAACTTACAGACTATCAGTTTGCAACAAACATTCACAAATTTTCCTTAATTAAAGTTATCCATCGTTCTCTGTCGTCTGTGTCTTCATCTGTTACACCAAATTTCCTCATAGAATTTTGAATATTGTTCTTCCAGGTTTTCTTGGTCTTCCTTTTTTGTTCCTTCTTTCAATTTTCCATGTATAGACGGCCTTTGGTAGTCTTCCATCCTGCATTCTTCTTACGTGTCCATACCATTTTAGCCTTCTGTATTCAATCTCATGTATTATATTTCTTTCTGTATTCATCCATTTTCTGATTTCTGTATTTCTATTTTTTTCCGTCGAGATTTTCTGGCAGCTCTTCTCCAAAAATCCATTTCAACTGAAGTTATTCTGCTGACATGTTGTGTCATTATCCAAACTTCCGATCCATATAACATATACTTTCTAGTATGGATTTATAATTTAGTTGTTTTGTTCTGTTAATTATGTTTTTACTCTATAGTATAAAGTTTAACATTCCTATGGTTTTTCTTCCATTACTAATCATTTATGCTATTTCTTTATTTGATGTTCCATCTTTCTCTAAATTGATCCCAAATATCAGAAACTATAGCTCTTCTTTTTCTTTACCCATCAATATATAATTCATCTGGGTCATTTGTTAAATATTCTGTTTGTTTCTGTTGATTTTCAAACCCCATTTCTGATATGTTGTTGACAACGATTACACATATAATTTGCATCTTCTCCATCCTGAGTTATAATTATCTGATCGTCTGCAAAAAGTAAGTGATGTAGATAATAATAATAATAACTTCCCTTCCATGAAGTTAAGTCACTTGTAGGCCTGTTCCGGTCCCTCTTTAGACTTAGTCCAGAAGTCTCTTCATTGGACTTCTTTATCTTTTTTCCAATTTGTTTGTATGACTCAGGATTTTTGGTAGTCTGTGGTTTGCTATTCTATCGACATATTCTAACCACTTATTTTTGTAATTTTCATTTTTTTTCTAACACCATAGTTATTTTTAGTTCATTTGTTATTTCTGTATCAGTTTTATAGTCAGACCACTTGTATCCTGCTCTTTTTTGCTTGCAACTCATCTCTCCTGCTTTTATTCTTGAGACGTCAGCTGTTTTGACAGTCAACTGTGGAAACGCATGCTATTATGCATTTCAGAGGCTCTTTCGTCCATTCGTATCACAAAAAAGTTCATCATCAACAACATGGATTAAGCCCAATGGCCTGTTCCGATCTCATTATAGGTCGAATTGGTCCTTCCATCTCTTCAATGGCCTTCCCAACAATCTTCTCCCTTTTGGTTTATAATTATACATTCTTCTTGGTATGCGCTGTTCATTCATTCGTAATACGTGCTGAGGTAAGCATTTTGATAGTATTTTATTATTTCACAGAGATTAAATATGTTAAGTTCTGTTCTTAGATCTTCGTTTTTTCTTTTTATCGGTCCTTTGGTATCCTGCTATTGCTCTCAACATCTTCATTTCAGCAGCCTCTATTTGTTTACTATCTGCCTTTGTTAATGTCCAGGTTTCACATCCATAGATAAGAGATGGAACTGCCAATCTTTGTAAAATTTTAAAATAGTTTCTTTTCTACTTTTATTCAATAAAGTACGTTTAATTGTGCCACAACGCAAAAGAAAAAAGTTAAAATAAAAAATATATAAAAGTTATTATTATTCTTCTAGTTATATAAATGTGAAACATGATTTCTTACTTTAAGGGAGGGAAAAATATTACGAATATTTGAGATTAAACTTCTTATTTAAAAAATTGGATCAAAGAAAGACGAAAAGAAAAGTGAATGAAGAAGAGTACACAAAGCGAGCTTGGTCTTTATGGGAAACCAGATATAATAAGAACAATTCAGTCTCATAGACTTGGTAGGACATTTGGAGAGAATGGTGAATGAAAGAGGGTAGAGAAACTTACATAAAAACTAGAGCGAAAACTCCCAGTAGTAGGCCAAGTTTGTTCTGGAGAATAACATTAACCTGATTTGAGGGAGTAAATTATACAGGGCATAATTGGAAGATATAAGATCAGAATAAGGATCTATGAAGATCTTATGTTCTCATGGCCATGAACCTCCGAGTCCGATAGTCTCAGTGAATTAGTTATATGTGTGCGTGTGTTTCAAAAGCCTAGCAGGAGATATTGAAATGAATCAATATATATTACTTAAGTTTGTATTAAATTATAAAAAAATATATGCAATAGGTTCTCTTGCTATTATTCATGACAGGTCGAAACTTTTAAGGCGGAAATTTCTATTTTCTACATTTTTTAAGTTACATACTTGAGTTTTTGTACACACATTTATGCCATAATATGTAATGTTATAATAATAATAATAATAATAATAATAATAATAATAGCTTTATTTTACCTGGCAGAGTTAAGGCCTTAAGGCCTTGTCTACCACTCAACCAGGTTTAAAAAAATACAAACAAAAAAATAGTCTTAAATCTAAATTACAATATATATATAAACGATTACAAGTTATGAATACAATACAATTAATATTTATAATGTATTTTGATTTACTCTAAATTTAACGAATTAAATATATAATATGTACATATATATAAAAACAGGAAAGATTAATGACATACTATAAATTAAATAAATAGAGAAAAATTAATTATTAGACAACAGGTAACTGTATAAGCGTGACTTAAAGGTACCAAGTGTGCGGCAACCCCTGATATCTTGAGGAAGGAGATTCCAGGAGCGGGCAGAGGCTACTGTGAAGGAAGTAGAATAGGAGGAAGTGCTATGAAGAGGAATTGTTAGCAGACTGCTATCTTGTGATCTAGTGTCAATATTGTGGTAAGAGGATAACTTCTCAAATCTAGACGCCAGGTAAGTAGGGATGTAGGAATTCAGAAGCTTGAAAAGTAGTGAAAGAGAGTGCAATTTACGTCTGTCAGTAAGACGGAGCCAAGAGAGGTTATTAAAGTGTTCGGAAATATGGTCATAACGGCGGATATTGAAAATGAATCGAACGCAAGCATTATGAACACGCTGCAGTCTCTGCGACAAGCCATAGTTTAGATCATTATATATAATGTCACAATAATCGAAGTGTGGTAACACAAGATTCTGCACAAGGATTTGTTTTAACGAAACTGGGAGAAAATTCTTTAAACGTCTAAGTTTTATGTTTTATCTTTCTAGGCTTAAAAGTTTTTGAGTTATTGAAGAAACTCCATTTAAAAATTTGCATATTAAAATTTTTAATTAGTCCCATAACGTTTTAGTAATATTTTATGTTTTTCTACACGACCACTGACTTATTTAGAACAACATTATGCATTAACTTTTCTATATCATTATAATAAAGAAATAACAAAATATATACATCCTCTGCATATGAAATTTATTTTTTTTAATTACTACACATATTTTATTTTTTATTTAAAACACTATCAACGTTGATCCCTATTAGGTTCGTCTTTCCGGCATATAGGCCGTGGTCCAGTCGTTCTTCTACTCGACGTTTCGTCTACTGCTGCGGAAGACATCATCAGGAGATACTGCGTGCTCTCTGTGAACTCCTCAACAGTCGGCTGCAGACTGGCTGGTCGTTGGAAATTCCCTCCCTATTTATAGGTGCAGAGGCGGTTTTCTGCGCGGTCCGTGTTGCGTGCTGTTTTGTCCAGGCTGTCGCTAGCAGAAGTCATAGGCTTCGTTGTCGTATTGTGCAGTGCCGGGATCCAGATTTTGTTTATCTTCATGGTTTCTTCTTTTTGTTAAAGGAATTTTTGTGTTTATATATTTCAATGGCTTCTCTGTACAGTCTGGTGTAATAATGTGATGTTTGGGACAATACCTGTGTTTCTTCGAATCTTATTATATGTTCTTGGTTGTTCATCCAGTGTTCCGCTACGGCTGATTTTCCTTTTGTTTTTCGTCTGAAATGCCTCTTGTGTTCTTGCAATCTTGTGGTAACCATTCTTTTTGTTGTGCCGATATAAAACTGTCCACAACTGCAAGGGATGGATATATACCAGCAGTACTTAACGAATCTCTTGTATCTTTGGCTGGGCGCAGTATATTGCTGATTTTTGTGTTGGCTTGTAGGTTGTAGATATGTTATATTTATTTAATATTCGACCAATTCTCTCCGTTATTGTCTTGATATATGGTAGGTACACCTTACCCTTTGCCTCCTCCTTGTTCCCGTTTTCGGATTTGTATTTATTGGGATTTATGTATGGCTCGGCGAAAATCTGTTTTGCTGTATCCATTGGATTGAAACGCTGCTTGGAGATGATTAATTTCTTCTTGTAGATACTGTGGTTCCGAAATCCTTTTGGCTCGTTCCACCAGGGTTTTAATTATTCCGCGTTTTTGTCTGGGATGATGGTTGGACCGCTTATGTAGGTATCTGTCTGTGTGAGTCTTTTTCCTGTATACCTTGTGTCCAAGTGTCATGTCTTGGTTTCGAATTACTAAAAATCCAAAAACGGTAGACTGTTGTTCTCTTCTCTTTCCAGGGTGAATTGGATCCTGGGACAAATACCATTTAAATGTTGCCTGAAGTTATCAAGTTCTTCTTCACCATGCTCCCAAATGACGAATGTGTCGTCCATATACCTCAGCCAAACTGAAGACCTTCAATAAATACAAATCCGAAAACGGGAACAAGGAGGAGGCAAAGGGTAAGGTGTACCTACCATATATCAAGACAATAACGGAGAGAATTGGTCGAATATTAAATAAATATAACATATCTACAACCTACAAGCCAACACAAAAAATCAGCAATATACTGCGCCCAGCCAAAGAAAGAAGAGATCCGTAAGTACTGCCGGTATATATCGCATCCCTTGCAGTTGTGGACAGGTTTATATCGGCACAACAAAAAGAATGGTTACCACAAGATTGCAAGAAACACAAGAGGCATTTCAGACTAAAACAAAAGGAAAAATCAGCCGTAGCGGAACACTGGATGAACAACCAAGAACATATAATAAGATTCGAAGAAACACAGGTATTGTCCCAAACATCACATTATTACACCAGACTGTACAGAGAAGCCATTGAAATATATAAACACAAAAATTCCTTTAACAAAAAAGAAGAAACCATGAAGATAAACAAAATCTGGATCCCGGCACTGCACAATACGACAACGAAGCCTATGACTTCTGCTAGCGACAGCCTGGACAAAACAGCACGCAACACGGACCGCGCAGAAAACCGCCTCTCCACCTATAAATAGGGAGGGAGTTTCCAACGACCAGCCAGTCTGCAGCCGACTGTTGAGGAGTTCACAGAGAGCACGCAGTATCTCCTGATGATGTCTACCGCAGCAGTAGACGAAACGTCGAGTAGAAGAACGACTGGACCACGGCCTATATGCCCGGAAGACGAACCTAATAGGGATCAAGACGCCGGCCGTGAAAGCCTACAGTTATACACTATCAACGTTGTTTCAAAATCCATGCACAGAATTGTTAGCCATAGTGTGTGAGACATGCAGTGAAAATTTCGTCCTTCTATCATTAAATTTGGCAATGCTGTTTTGATTTGAATGTATTGAAATGAAATGAAAATAAAAGTGTGGAAAAGCCAATTTGAAAGTTTGCATGCAGTTAAATTGAAAATGTAGCACACATGCCCTCCTACAGTCATTAGGGAGACTTACAAGTGCCATAGGACACTGAAAATTCACAAACTTATACTTTAAGGTACATAGTATTTTTAATACAAAAAACAAAAAAATGTTAAATTTGACCGAAAATGTCGAAAATTTCACCCATCATCTCCCTTGAATAAGTTGGCATCAGAAACCGAGTTTCTCCAGTTTAATAAACGGTATATATATATGTTCCGTGAACCAGCAAATCAGACAATAAGTTCGACTTGCTGAGGAATTTGGTTAGATTATGCAGTTCCTGGGGGCACGCCGTAGCGTAGTGGTTAAGGCGCTGAGCTACAAGCCGGAGGGTCGAGGATTCAAGTCCCGTTGGGGTCAGGATTTTTAAACTGACCCAAACCCTCTGGCGGCACTATGGCCCTGGGGTCGACTCAGCCTCTAACGGAAATGAGTACCAGACGCTTGTTCTGGGGTAAAGGCGGCCGTCACGCAGGGCTGACAACCCGGCTGACATCAAGTGCCGATTGTCTAGAAAAAGTGGGAGCCTTGACCTCCTACTACCCCAAGGGCCTCCTGAGGCCTGTTGTGGGATTACTTTACTTATGCAGTTCCTACGTGACAGACTGTAAAAATATCGGGTTTCATATATTATATTTATTATTATTATTATTATTATTATTATTATTATTATTACTTAGCAGGTTTCACAGTGTTTCACAACATCTTCCTTCGCCCAATTAATTTACTGTCATTCCAATCTCCATCGTCCAATCCTTTTCCCTCATGCTGTTCAAAACAAAATAAACAACAATAACAATATTAATAATTATTATTATTATTATTATTATTATTATTATTATTATTATTATTATTACTATTACTATATACCCACTTCTAATGGTCGGATTTCGCTGATTTTTTTAGAATTCCTTCCTCGTTTTAGTCCAATTACGTATACTTTCTTTTGTTGCGAAAACTCGAAAATAGCGACCGCTTGAGAGATTTTTAAATTTTCGTTAGAGGTGAACTCTTACTTCTAATGGTCCGATTTTTCTGGTTAAAGAACTCGATCGTACTTTTTAAATTAACTGTTTCATGTTGATTCCGATAAATAAAAATTGCAGCTGCTAGCGCGTTAACACATTTAGCGTGTTTGTATATATAAATTTAGTCAATATCATTTGCCGTGTCTACTAGTAGGATCGGTGAAGATCTATAAACAATTTTCAAAAATCTTCTCATGGGAGCAATTTCAAAGCTTCATTCCTTCGGAATTCGCCAATAAATAATTATAAGTGACTATTTAACTCATGCCCCAAATGGGAATCAATGACCAATCACGTTTCAATGATTTCTGTTTTACAACCAATCAGAGTCGTGTTTCACGAAATATTTATCAGTGTTATGATTACCACATTAAAGAAGGCTCCTCCTTTTTAATATTCTGAACAGGTCTGACCATTATTTTGCAGTGACTGAGGGAACAGTAAGCCGCCATATTTGAATGTTCAAAATGGCAGAAACAAGATTTGGCTGTGCTTCAAATGAAGATATAGACGAAATACAAATTTGACAATTGTGTTTTTAAATAATGATATTACCGAGTTCTTTTTGATAATTCTGTGTTCAATAATTGTGTTTTTAAATAATGTTTTTTCCTAGTTGTTTACTAAAAAATAAATTAACCTATAATTTGGTTATATACAGTTTGATGTTGTTTAATTTTTTCTCCACTAGGATGCATTCTTATAATATTACGATGATATTTCA